>CM077210.1:30680901-30741141 GCA_039654625.1 Rhinogobio ventralis | reverse complement strand
GTGAGATATAAAGTCAGAATTGTGAGATATAAAGTTAAAATTGTGAGATATAAAGTCAGAATTGCGAGATATAAAGTCAGAATTGTGTGTTATAAAGTCAGAATTGTGAGATATAAAGAATTGTGAGATATAAAGTCAGAATTGCATGTTATAAAGTCAAAATTGTGAGATATAAAGTCAGAATTGTGAGATATAAAGTCAGAATTGTGAGATATAAAGTCAGAATTGTGTATTATAAAGTCAGAATTGTGAGATATAAAGTCAGAATTGCGTGTTATAAAGTCAGAATTGTGCGATATAAAGTCAGAATTGTGAGATATAAAGTCAGAATTGTGAGATATAAAGTCAGAATTGTGAGATATAAAGTCAGAATTGTGTATTATAAAGTCAGAATTGTGAGATATAAAGTCAGAATTGCGTGTTATAAAGTCAGAATTGTGCGATATAAAGTCAGAATTGTGAGATATAAAGTCAGAATTGTGAGATATAAAGAATTGTGAGATATAAAGAATTGTGAGATATAAAGTCAGAATTGCGTGTTATAAAGTCAGAGTTTGTGTGTTATAAAGTCAGAATTGTGAGATATAAAGTCAGAATTGAGAGATATAAAGTCAGAATTGTGTGATATAAAGTCAGAATTGCGTGTTATAAAGTCAGAATTGTGAGATATAAAGTCAGAATTGTGAGATATAAAGTCAGAATTGTGTATTATAAAGTCAGAATTTTGAGATATAAAGTCAGAATTGCGTGTTATAAAGTCAGAATTGTGCGATATAAAGTCAGAATTGTGAGATATAAAGTCAGAATTGTGAGATATAAAGTCAGAATTGTGAGATATAAAGTCAGAATTGCGTGATATAAAGTCAGAATTGTGAGATATAAAGAATTGTGAGATATAAAGAATTGTGAGAAATAAAGTCAGAATTGCGTGTTATAAAGTCAGAATTGTGTGTTATAAAGTCAGAATTGTGAGATATAAAGTCAGAATTGTGAGATATAAAGTCAGAATTGTGTATTATAAAGTCAGAATTTTGAGATATAAAGTCAGAATTGCGTGTTATAAAGTCAGAATTGTCAGATATAAAGTCAGAATTGTGAGATATAAAGTCAGAATTGCATGTTATAAAGTCAGAATTGTGAGATATAAAGTCAGAATTGTGAGATATAAAGTCAGAATTGTGAGATATAAAGTCAGAATTGCGTGATATAAAGTCAGAATTGTGAGATATAAAATCAGAATTGTGAGATATAAGGTCAGAATTGTGAGATATAAAGTCAGAATTGCATGTTATAAAGTCAGAATTGTGAGATATAAAGTCAGAATTGTGAGATATAAAGTCAGAATTGCGTGATATAAAGTCAGAATTGCGTGTTATAAAGTCAGAATTGTGAGATATAAAGTCAGAATTGTGAGATATAAAGTCAGAATTGCGTGTTATAAAGTCAGAATTGTGAGATATAAAATCAGAATTGCATGTTATAAAGTCAGAATTGCGTGTTATAAAGTCAGAATTGTGAGATATAAAGTCAGAATTGTGAGATATAAAGTCAGAATTGCGTGATATAAAGTCAGAATTGCGTGTTATAAAGTCAGAATTAGGTGTTATAAAGTCAAAATTGTGAGATATAAAGTCAGAATTGTGAGATATAAAGTCAGAATTGTGAGATATAAAGACAGAATTGAGAGATATAAAGTCAGAATTGCGTGTTATAAAGTCTGAATTGTGAGATATAAAGTCAGAATTGTGAGATATAAAGTCAGAATTGCGTGTTATAAAGTCAGAATTGTGTGATATAAAGTCAGAATTGCGTGTTATAAAGTCAGAATTGTGAGATATAAAGTCAGAATTGTGAGATATAAAGTCAGAATTGCGTGTTATAAAGTCAGAATTATGAGATATAAAGTCAGACTTGTGAGATATAAGGTCAGACTTGTGAGATATAAAGTCAGAATTGTGTATTATAAAGTCAGAATTTTGAGATATAAAGTCAGAATTGCGTGTTATAAAGTCAGAATTGTCAGATATAAAGTCAGAATTGTGAGATATAAAGTCAGAATTGCATGTTATAAAGTCAGAATTGTGAGATATAAAGTCAGAATTGTGAGATATAAAGTCAGAATTGTGAGATATAAAGTCAGAATTGTGTGATATAAAGTCAGAATTGCGTGTTATAAAGTCAGAATTGTGAGATATAAAGTCAGAATTGTGAGATATAAAGTCAGAATTGCGTGTTATAAAGTCAGAATTATGAGATATAAAGTCAGACTTGTGAGATATAAGGTCAGACTTGTGAGATATAAAGTCAGAATTGTGTATTATAAAGTCAGAATTTTGAGATATAAAGTCAGAATTGCGTGTTATAAAGTCAGAATTGTCAGATATAAAGTCAGAATTGTGAGATATAAAGTCAGAATTGCATGTTATAAAGTCAGAATTGTGAGATATAAAGTCAGAATTGTGTGTTATAAAGTCAGAATTGTGAGATATAAAGTCAGAATTGTGTGATATAAAGTCAGAATTGCGTGTTATAAAGTCAGAATTGTGAGATATAAAGTCAGAATTGTGAGATATAAAGTCAGAATTGCGTGTTATAAAGTCAGAATTATGAGATATAAAGTCAGACTTGTGAGATATAAGGTCAGACTTGTGAGATATAAAGTCAGAATTGTGTATTATAAAGTCAGAATTTTGAGATATAAAGTCAGAATTGCGTGTTATAAAGTCAGAATTGTCAGATATAAAGTCAGAATTGTGAGATATAAAGTCAGAATTGCATGTTATAAAGTCAGAATTGTGAGATATAAAGTCAGAATTGTGAGATATAAAGTCAGAATTGTGAGATATAAAGTCAGAATTGCGTGATATAAAGTCAGAATTGTGAGATATAAAATCAGAATTGTGAGATATAAGGTCAGAATTGTGAGATATAAAGTCAGAATTGCATGTTATAAAGTCAGAATTGTGAGATATAAAGTCAGAATTGTGAGATATAAAGTCAGAATTGCGTGATATAAAGTCAGAATTGCGTGTTATAAAGTCAGAATTGTGAGATATAAAGTCAGAATTGTGAGATATAAAGTCAGAATTGCGTGTTATAAAGTCAGAATTGTGAGATATAAAATCAGAATTGCATGTTATAAAGTCAGAATTGCGTGTTATAAAGTCAGAATTGTGAGATATAAAGTCAGAATTGTGAGATATAAAGTCAGAATTGCGTGATATAAAGTCAGAATTGCGTGTTATAAAGTCAGAATTAGGTGTTATAAAGTCAAAATTGTGAGATATAAAGTCAGAATTGTGAGATATAAAGTCAGAATTGTGAGATATAAAGACAGAATTGAGAGATATAAAGTCAGAATTGCGTGTTATAAAGTCTGAATTGTGAGATATAAAGTCAGAATTGTGAGATATAAAGTCAGAATTGCGTGTTATAAAGTCAGAATTGTGTGTTATAAAGTCAGAATTGTGAGATATAAAGTCAGAATTGTGTGATATAAAGTCAGAATTGCGTGTTATAAAGTCAGAATTGTGAGATATAAAGTCAGAATTGTGAGATATAAAGTCAGAATTGCGTGTTATAAAGTCAGAATTATGAGATATAAAGTCAGACTTGTGAGATATAAGGTCAGACTTGTGAGATATAAAGTCAGAATTGTGAGTTATAAAGTCAGAATTGTGAGATATAAAGTCAGAATTGCGTGATATATAGTCAGAATTGCGTGTTATAAAGTCAGAATTGTGAGATATAAAGTCAGAATTGTGAGATATAAAGTCAGAATTGCGTGTTATAAAGTCAGAATTGTGCGATATAAAGTCAGAATTGTGAGATATAAAGTCAGAATTGCGTGATATAAAGTCAGAATTGCATGTTATAAAGTCAGAATTGTGAGATATAAAGTCAGAATTGTGAGATATAAGGTCAGAATTGTGAGATATAAAGTCAGAATTGTGAGATATACAATCAGAATTGTGTGATATAAAGAATTGTGAGATATAAAGTCAGAATTGCGTGTTATAAAGTCAGAATTGTGAGATATACAATCAGAATTGTGTGATATAAAGAATTGTGAGATATAAAGTCAGAATTGCGTGTTATAAAGTCAGAATTGTGAGATATAAAGAATTGTGAGATATAAAGTCAGAATTGCATGTTATAAAGTCAGAATTGTGAGATATAAAGTCAGAATTGTGAGATATAAAGTCAGAATTGTGAGATATAAAGTTAGAATTGTGAGATATAAAGTCAGAATTGTGAGATATAAAGTTAGAATTGTGAGATATAAAGTCAGAATTTCGTGTTATAAAGTCAGAATTGTGAGATATAAAGTCAGAATTGCGTGTTATAAAGTCAGAATTGTGAGATAAAGTCAGAATTGTGAGATATAAGGTCAGAATTGTGAGATATAAAGTCAGAATCGCGTGTTAAAAAGTCAGAATTGTGAGATATAAAGTCAGAATTGCGTGATATAAAGTCAGAATTGCGTGTTATAAAGTCAGAATTGTGAGACATAAAGTCAGAATTGCGTGTTATAAAGTCAGAATTGTGAGATATAAAGTCAGAATTGTGAGATATAAAGTCAGAATTGCGTGTTTAAAGTCAGAATTGTGCGATATAAAGTCAGAATTGTGAGATATAAAGTCAGAATTGTGAGATATAAAGTCAGAATTGTGAGATATAAAGTCAGAATTGTGAGATATAAAGTCAGAATTGCGTGTTATAAAGTCAGAATTGTGAGATATAAAGTCAGAATTGCGAGATATAAAGTCAGAATTGCGTGTTATAAAGTCAGAATTGTGAGATATAAAGAATTGTGAGATATAAAGTCAGAATTGCGTGTTATAAAGTCAGAATTGTGTGTTATAAAGTCAGAATTGTGAGATATAAAGTCAGAATTGCGTGATATAAAGTCAGAATTGCGTGTTATAAAGTCAGAATTGTGAGATATAAAGTCAGAATTGTGAGATATAAAGTCAGAATTGCGTGTTATAAAGTCAGAATTGTGAGATATAAAATCAGAATTGCATGTTATAAAGTCAGAATTGCGTGTTATAAAGTCAGAATTGTGAGATATAAAGTCAGAATTGTGAGATATAAAGTCAGAATTGCGTGATATAAAGTCAGAATTGCGTGTTATAAAGTCAGAATTAGGTGTTATAAAGTCAGAATTGTGAGATATAAAGTCAGAATTGAGAGATATAAAGTCAGAATTGCGTGTTATAAAGTCAGAATTGTGAGATATAAAGTCAGAATTGCGTGTTATAAAGTCAGAATTGTGAGATATAAAGAATTGTGAGATATAAAGTCAGAATTGCGTGTTATAAAGTCAGAATTGTGTGTTATAAAGTCAGAATTGTGAGATATTAAGTCAGAATTGTGAGAAATAAAGTCAGAATTGTGAGATATAAAGTCAGAATTGTGAGATATAAAGTTAAAATTGTGAGATATAAAGTCAGAATTGCGAGATATAAAGTCAGAATTGTGTGTTATAAAGTCAGAATTGTGAGATATAAAGAATTGTGAGATATAAAGTCAGAATTGCATGTTATAAAGTCAAAATTGTGAGATATAAAGTCAGAATTGTGAGATATAAAGTCAGAATTGTGAGATATAAAGTCAGAATTGTGTATTATAAAGTCAGAATTGTGAGATATAAAGTCAGAATTGCGTGTTATAAAGTCAGAATTGTGCGATATAAAGTCAGAATTGTGAGATATAAAGTCAGAATTGTGAGATATAAAGTCAGAATTGTGAGATATAAAGTCAGAATTGTGTATTATAAAGTCAGATTTGTGAGATATAAAGTCAGAATTGCGTGTTATAAAGTCAGAATTGTGCGATATAAAGTCAGAATTGTGAGATATAAAGTCAGAATTGTGAGATATAAAGTCAGAATTGTGAGATATAAAGTCAGAATTGCGTGATATAAAGTCAGAATTGTGAGATATAAAGAATTGTGAGATATAAAGAATTGTGAGATATAAAGTCAGAATTGCGTGTTATAAAGTCAGAGTTGTGTGTTATAAAGTCAGAATTGTGAGATATAAAGTCAGAATTGAGAGATATAAAGTCAGAATTGTGTGATATAAAGTCAGAATTGCGAGATATAAAGTCAGAATTGCGTGTTATAAAGTCAGAGTTGTGTGTTATAAAGTCAGAATTGTGAGATATAAAGTCAGAATTGAGAGATATAAAGTCAGAATTGTGTGATATAAAGTCAGAATTGCGTGTTATAAAGTCAGAATTGTGAGATATAAAGTCAGAATTGTGAGATATAAAGTCAGAATTGTGTATTATAAAGTCAGAATTTTGAGATATAAAGTCAGAATTGCGTGTTATAAAGTCAGAATTGTGCGATATAAAGTCAGAATTGTGAGATATAAAGTCAGAATTGTGAGATATAAAGTCAGAATTGTGAGATATAAAGAATTGTGAGATATAAAGAATTGTGAGAAATAAAGTCAGAATTGCGTGTTATAAAGTCAGAATTGTGTGTTATAAAGTCAGAATTGTGAGATATAAAGTCAGAATTGTGAGATATAAAGTCAGAATTGTGTATTATAAAGTCAGAATTTTGAGATATAAAGTCAGAATTGCGTGTTATAAAGTCAGAATTGTCAGATATAAAGTCAGAATTGTGAGATATAAAGTCAGAATTGCATGTTATAAAGTCAGAATTGTGAGATATAAAGTCAGAATTGTGAGATATAAAGTCAGAATTGTGAGATATAAAGTCAGAATTGCGTGATATAAAGTCAGAATTGTGAGATATAAAATCAGAATTGTGAGATATAAGGTCAGAATTGTGAGATATAAAGTCAGAATTGCATGTTATAAAGTCAGAATTGTGAGATATAAAGTCAGAATTGCGTGTTATAAAGTCAGAATTGTGAGATATAAAATCAGAATTGTGAGACAAAGTCAGAATTGCATGTTATAAAGTCAGAATTGTGAGATATAAAGTCAGAATTGTGAGATATAAAGTCAGAATTGTGAGATATAAAGTCAGAATTGCGAGATATAAAGTCAGAATTGTGAGATATAAAGTCAGAATTGCGTGTTATAAAGTCAGAATTGTGAGATATAAGGTCAGAATTGTGAGATATAAAGTCAGAATTGCATGTAATAAAGTCAGAATTGTGAGATATAAAGTCAGAATTGCGTGTATAAAGTCAGAATTGTGAGATATAAAATCAGAATTGTGAGATATATGGTCAGAATTGTGAGATATAAAGTCAGAATTGTGAGATATAAGGTCAAAATTGTGAGATATAAAGTCAGAATTGCATGTTATAAAGTCAAAATTGTGAGATATAAAGTCAGAATTGTGAGATATAAAGTCAGAATTGTGAGATATAAAGTCAGAATTGTGTATTATAAAGTCAGAATTGTGAGATATAAAGTTAGAATTGCGTGTTATAAAGTCAGAATTGTGCGATATAAAGTCAGAATTGTGAGATATAAAGTCAGAATTGTGAGATATAAAGTCAGAATTGTGTATTATAAAGTCAGAATTGTGAGATATAAAGTCAGAATTGCGTGTTATAAAGTCAGAATTGTGCGATATAAAGTCAGAATTGTGAGATATAAAGTCAGAATTGTGAGATATAAAGAATTGTGAGATATAAAGAATTGTGAGATATAAAGTCAGAATTGCGTGTTATAAAGTCAGAGTTGTGTGTTATAAAGTCAGAATTGTGAGATATAAAGTCAGAATTGAGAGATATAAAGTCAGAATTGTGTGATATAAAGTCAGAATTGCGTGTTATAAAGTCAGAATTGTGAGATATAAAGTCAGAATTGTGAGATATAAAGTCAGAATTGTGTATTATAAAGTCAGAATTTTGAGATATAAAGTCAGAATTGCGTGTTATAAAGTCAGAATTGTGCGATATAAAGTCAGAATTGTGAGATATAAAGTCAGAATTGTGAGATATAAAGTCAGAATTGTGAGATATAAAGTCAGAATTGCGTGATATAAAGTCAGAATTGTGAGATATAAAGAATTGTGAGATATAAAGAATTGTGAGAAATAAAGTCAGAATTGCGTGTTATAAAGTCAGAATTGTGTGTTATAAAGTCAGAATTGTGAGATATAAAGTCAGAATTGTGAGATATAAAGTCAGAATTGTGTATTATAAAGTCAGAATTTTGAGATATAAAGTCAGAATTGCGTGTTATAAAGTCAGAATTGTCAGATATAAAGTCAGAATTGTGAGATATAAAGTCAGAATTGCATGTTATAAAGTCAGAATTGTGAGATATAAAGTCAGAATTGTGAGATATAAAGTCAGAATTGTGAGATATAAAGTCAGAATTGCGTGATATAAAGTCAGAATTGTGAGATATAAAATCAGAATTGTGAGATATAAGGTCAGAATTGTGAGATATAAAGTCAGAATTGCATGTTATAAAGTCAGAATTGTGAGATATAAAGTCAGAATTGTGAGATATAAAGTCAGAATTGCGTGATATAAAGTCAGAATTGCGTGTTATAAAGTCAGAATTGTGAGATATAAAGTCAGAATTGTGAGATATAAAGTCAGAATTGCGTGTTATAAAGTCAGAATTGTGAGATATAAAATCAGAATTGCATGTTATAAAGTCAGAATTGCGTGTTATAAAGTCAGAATTGTGAGATATAAAGTCAGAATTGTGAGATATAAAGTCAGAATTGCGTGATATAAAGTCAGAATTGCGTGTTATAAAGTCAGAATTAGGTGTTATAAAGTCAAAATTGTGAGATATAAAGTCAGAATTGTGAGATATAAAGTCAGAATTGTGAGATATAAAGTCAGAATTGAGAGATATAAAGTCAGAATTGCGTGTTATAAAGTCTGAATTGTGAGATATAAAGTCAGAATTGTGAGATATAAAGTCAGAATTGCGTGTTATAAAGTCAGAATTGTGTGTTATAAAGTCAGAATTGTGAGATATAAAGTCAGAATTGTGTGATATAAAGTCAGAATTGCGTGTTATAAAGTCAGAATTGTGAGATATAAAGTCAGAATTGTGAGATATAAAGTCAGAATTGCGTGTTATAAAGTCAGAATTATGAGATATAAAGTCAGAATTGTGAGATATAAGGTCAGACTTGTGAGATATAAAGTCAGAATTGTGAGTTATAAAGTCAGAATTGTGAGATATAAAGTAAGAATTGCGTGATATAAAGTCAGAATTGCGTGTTATAAAGTCAGAATTGTGAGATATAAAGTCAGAATTGCGTGTTATAAAGTCAGAATTGTGCGATATAAAGTCAGAATTGTGAGATATAAAGTCAGAATTGCGTGATATAAAGTCAGAATTGCATGTTATAAAGTCAGAATTGTGAGATATAAAGTCAGAATTGTGAGATATAAGGTCAGAATTGTGAGATATAAAGTCAGAATTGCGTGTTATAAAGTCAGAATTGTGAGATATACAATCAGAATTGTGTGATATAAAGAATTGTGAGATATAAAGTCAGAATTGCGTGTTATAAAGTCAGAATTGTGAGATATGAAGAATTGTGAGATATAAAGTCAGAATTGCATGTTATAAAGTCAGAATTGTGAGATATAAAGTCAGAATTGTGAGATATAAAGTCAGAATTGTGAGATATAAAGTTAGAATTGTGAGATATAAAGTCAGAATTGTGAGATATAAAGTTAGAATTGTGAGATATAAAGTCAGAATTTCGTGTTATAAAGTCAGAATTGTGAGATATAAAGTCAGAATTGCGTGTTATAAAGTCAGAATTGTGAGATAAAGTCAGAATTGTGAGATATAAGGTCAGAATTGTGAGATATAAAGTCAGAATCGCGTGTTAAAAAGTCAGAATTGTGAGATATAAAGTCAGAATTGCGTGATATAAAGTCAGAATTGCGTGTTATAAAGTCAGAATTGTGAGACATAAAGTCAGAATTGCGTGTTATAAAGTCAGAATTGTGAGATATAAAGTCAGAATTGTGAGATATAAAGTCAGAATTGCGTGTTTAAAGTCAGAATTGTGCGATATAAAGTCAGAATTGTGAGATATAAAGTCAGAATTGTGAGATATAAAGTCAGAATTGTGAGATATAAAGTCAGAATTGTGAGATATAAAGTCAGAATTGCGTGTTATAAAGTCAGAATTGTGAGATATAAAGTCAGAATTGCGTGATATAAAGTCAGAATTGCGTGTTATAAAGTCAGAATTGTGAGATATAAAGTCAGAATTGTGAGATATAAAGTCAGAATTGCGTGTTATAAAGTCAGAATTGTGAGATATAAAATCAGAATTGCATGTTATAAAGTCAGAATTGCGTGTTATAAAGTCAGAATTGTGAGATATAAAGTCAGAATTGTGAGATATAAAGTCAGAATTGCGTGATATAAAGTCAGAATTGCGTGTTATAAAGTCAGAATTAGGTGTTATAAAGTCAGAATTGTGAGATATAAAGTCAGAATTGAGAGATATAAAGTCAGAATTGCGTGTTATAAAGTCAGAATTGTGAGATATAAAGTCAGAATTGCGTGTTATAAAGTCAGAATTGTGAGATATAAAGAATTGTGAGATATAAAGTCAGAATTGCGTGTTATAAAGTCAGAATTGTGTGTTATAAAGTCAGAATTGTGAGATATTAAGTCAGAATTGTGAGAAATAAAGTCAGAATTGTGAGATATAAAGTCAGAATTGCGAGATATAAAGTCAGAATTGTGTGTTATAAAGTCAGAATTGTGAGATATAAAGAATTGTGAGATATAAAGTCAGAATTGCATGTTATAAAGTCAAAATTGTGAGATATAAAGTCAGAATTGTGAGATATAAAGTCAGAATTGTGAGATATAAAGTCAGAATTGTGTATTATAAAGTCAGAATTGTGAGATATAAAGAATTGTGAGATATAAAGTCAGAATTGCATGTTATAAAGTCAAAATTGTGAGATATAAAGTCAGAATTGTGAGATATAAAGTCAGAATTGTGAGATATAAAGTCAGAATTGTGTATTATAAAGTCAGAATTGTGAGATATAAAGTCAGAATTGCGTGTTATAAAGTCAGAATTGTGCGATATAAAGTCAGAATTGTGAGATATAAAGTCAGAATTGTGAGATATAAAGTCAGAATTGTGAGATATAAAGTCAGAATTGTGTATTATAAAGTCAGATTTGTGAGATATAAAGTCAGAATTGCGTGTTATAAAGTCAGAATTGTGCGATATAAAGTCAGAATTGTGAGATATAAAGTCAGAATTGTGAGATATAAAGTCAGAATTGTGAGATATAAAGTCAGAATTGCGTGATATAAAGTCAGAATTGTGAGATATAAAGAATTGTGAGATATAAAGAATTGTGAGATATAAAGTCAGAATTGCGTGTTATAAAGTCAGAGTTGTGTGTTATAAAGTCAGAATTGTGAGATATAAAGTCAGAATTGAGAGATATAAAGTCAGAATTGTGTGATATAAAGTCAGAATTGCGAGATATAAAGTCAGAATTGCGTGTTATAAAGTCAGAGTTGTGTGTTATAAAGTCAGAATTGTGAGATATAAAGTCAGAATTGAGAGATATAAAGTCAGAATTGTGTGATATAAAGTCAGAATTGCGTGTTATAAAGTCAGAATTGTGAGATATAAAGTCAGAATTGTGAGATATAAAGTCAGAATTGTGTATTATAAAGTCAGAATTTTGAGATATAAAGTCAGAATTGCGTGTTATAAAGTCAGAATTGTGCGATATAAAGTCAGAATTGTGAGATATAAAGTCAGAATTGTGAGATATAAAGTCAGAATTGTGAGATATAAAGAATTGTGAGATATAAAGAATTGTGAGAAATAAAGTCAGAATTGCGTGTTATAAAGTCAGAATTGTGTGTTATAAAGTCAGAATTGTGAGATATAAAGTCAGAATTGTGAGATATAAAGTCAGAATTGTGTATTATAAAGTCAGAATTTTGAGATATAAAGTCAGAATTGCGTGTTATAAAGTCAGAATTGTCAGATATAAAGTCAGAATTGTGAGATATAAAGTCAGAATTGCATGTTATAAAGTCAGAATTGTGAGATATAAAGTCAGAATTGTGAGATATAAAGTCAGAATTGTGAGATATAAAGTCAGAATTGCGTGATATAAAGTCAGAATTGTGAGATATAAAATCAGAATTGTGAGATATAAGGTCAGAATTGTGAGATATAAAGTCAGAATTGCATGTTATAAAGTCAGAATTGTGAGATATAAAGTCAGAATTGCGTGTTATAAAGTCAGAATTGTGAGATATAAAATCAGAATTGTGAGACAAAGTCAGAATTGCATGTTATAAAGTCAGAATTGTGAGATATAAAGTCAGAATTGTGAGATATAAAGTCAGAATTGTGAGATATAAAGTCAGAATTGCGAGATATAAAGTCAGAATTGTGAGATATAAAGTCAGAATTGCGTGTTATAAAGTCAGAATTGTGAGATATAAGGTCAGAATTGTGAGATATAAAGTCAGAATTGCATGTAATAAAGTCAGAATTGTGAGATATAAAGTCAGAATTGCGTGTATAAAGTCAGAATTGTGAGATATAAAATCAGAATTGTGAGATATATGGTCAGAATTGTGAGATATAAAGTCAGAATTGTGAGATATAAGGTCAAAATTGTGAGATATAAAGTCAGAATTGCATGTTATAAAGTCAAAATTGTGAGATATAAAGTCAGAATTGTGAGATATAAAGTCAGAATTGTGAGATATAAAGTCAGAATTGTGTATTATAAAGTCAGAATTGTGAGATATAAAGTTAGAATTGCGTGTTATAAAGTCAGAATTGTGCGATATAAAGTCAGAATTGTGAGATATAAAGTCAGAATTGTGAGATATAAAGTCAGAATTGTGTATTATAAAGTCAGAATTGTGAGATATAAAGTCAGAATTGCGTGTTATAAAGTCAGAATTGTGCGATATAAAGTCAGAATTGTGAGATATAAAGTCAGAATTGTGAGATATAAAGAATTGTGAGATATAAAGAATTGTGAGATATAAAGTCAGAATTGCGTGTTATAAAGTCAGAGTTGTGTGTTATAAAGTCAGAATTGTGAGATATAAAGTCAGAATTGAGAGATATAAAGTCAGAATTGTGTGATATAAAGTCAGAATTGCGTGTTATAAAGTCAGAATTGTGAGATATAAAGTCAGAATTGTGAGATATAAAGTCAGAATTGTGTATTATAAAGTCAGAATTTTGAGATATAAAGTCAGAATTGCGTGTTATAAAGTCAGAATTGTGCGATATAAAGTCAGAATTGTGAGATATAAAGTCAGAATTGTGAGATATAAAGTCAGAATTGTGAGATATAAAGTCAGAATTGCGTGATATAAAGTCAGAATTGTGAGATATAAAGAATTGTGAGATATAAAGAATTGTGAGAAATAAAGTCAGAATTGCGTGTTATAAAGTCAGAATTGTGTGTTATAAAGTCAGAATTGTGAGATATAAAGTCAGAATTGTGAGATATAAAGTCAGAATTGTGTATTATAAAGTCAGAATTTTGAGATATAAAGTCAGAATTGCGTGTTATAAAGTCAGAATTGTCAGATATAAAGTCAGAATTGTGAGATATAAAGTCAGAATTGCATGTTATAAAGTCAGAATTGTGAGATATAAAGTCAGAATTGTGAGATATAAAGTCAGAATTGTGAGATATAAAGTCAGAATTGCGTGATATAAAGTCAGAATTGTGAGATATAAAATCAGAATTGTGAGATATAAGGTCAGAATTGTGAGATATAAAGTCAGAATTGCATGTTATAAAGTCAGAATTGTGAGATATAAAGTCAGAATTGTGAGATATAAAGTCAGAATTGCGTGATATAAAGTCAGAATTGCGTGTTATAAAGTCAGAATTGTGAGATATAAAGTCAGAATTGTGAGATATAAAGTCAGAATTGCGTGTTATAAAGTCAGAATTGTGAGATATAAAATCAGAATTGCATGTTATAAAGTCAGAATTGCGTGTTATAAAGTCAGAATTGTGAGATATAAAGTCAGAATTGTGAGATATAAAGTCAGAATTGCGTGATATAAAGTCAGAATTGCGTGTTATAAAGTCAGAATTAGGTGTTATAAAGTCAAAATTGTGAGATATAAAGTCAGAATTGTGAGATATAAAGTCAGAATTGTGAGATATAAAGTCAGAATTGAGAGATATAAAGTCAGAATTGCGTGTTATAAAGTCTGAATTGTGAGATATAAAGTCAGAATTGTGAGATATAAAGTCAGAATTGCGTGTTATAAAGTCAGAATTGTGTGTTATAAAGTCAGAATTGTGAGATATAAAGTCAGAATTGTGTGATATAAAGTCAGAATTGCGTGTTATAAAGTCAGAATTGTGAGATATAAAGTCAGAATTGTGAGATATAAAGTCAGAATTGCGTGTTATAAAGTCAGAATTATGAGATATAAAGTCAGAATTGTGAGATATAAGGTCAGACTTGTGAGATATAAAGTCAGAATTGTGAGTTATAAAGTCAGAATTGTGAGATATAAAGTAAGAATTGCGTGATATAAAGTCAGAATTGCGTGTTATAAAGTCAGAATTGTGAGATATAAAGTCAGAATTGCGTGTTATAAAGTCAGAATTGTGCGATATAAAGTCAGAATTGTGAGATATAAAGTCAGAATTGCGTGATATAAAGTCAGAATTGCATGTTATAAAGTCAGAATTGTGAGATATAAAGTCAGAATTGTGAGATATAAGGTCAGAATTGTGAGATATAAAGTCAGAATTGCGTGTTATAAAGTCAGAATTGTGAGATATACAATCAGAATTGTGTGATATAAAGAATTGTGAGATATAAAGTCAGAATTGCGTGTTATAAAGTCAGAATTGTGAGATATGAAGAATTGTGAGATATAAAGTCAGAATTGCATGTTATAAAGTCAGAATTGTGAGATATAAAGTCAGAATTGTGAGATATAAAGTCAGAATTGTGAGATATAAAGTTAGAATTGTGAGATATAAAGTCAGAATTGTGAGATATAAAGTTAGAATTGTGAGATATAAAGTCAGAATTTCGTGTTATAAAGTCAGAATTGTGAGATATAAAGTCAGAATTGCGTGTTATAAAGTCAGAATTGTGAGATAAAGTCAGAATTGTGAGATATAAGGTCAGAATTGTGAGATATAAAGTCAGAATCGCGTGTTAAAAAGTCAGAATTGTGAGATATAAAGTCAGAATTGCGTGATATAAAGTCAGAATTGCGTGTTATAAAGTCAGAATTGTGAGACATAAAGTCAGAATTGCGTGTTATAAAGTCAGAATTGTGAGATATAAAGTCAGAATTGTGAGATATAAAGTCAGAATTGCGTGTTTAAAGTCAGAATTGTGCGATATAAAGTCAGAATTGTGAGATATAAAGTCAGAATTGTGAGATATAAAGTCAGAATTGTGAGATATAAAGTCAGAATTGTGAGATATAAAGTCAGAATTGCGTGTTATAAAGTCAGAATTGTGAGATATAAAGTCAGAATTGCGTGATATAAAGTCAGAATTGCGTGTTATAAAGTCAGAATTGTGAGATATAAAGTCAGAATTGTGAGATATAAAGTCAGAATTGCGTGTTATAAAGTCAGAATTGTGAGATATAAAATCAGAATTGCATGTTATAAAGTCAGAATTGCGTGTTATAAAGTCAGAATTGTGAGATATAAAGTCAGAATTGTGAGATATAAAGTCAGAATTGCGTGATATAAAGTCAGAATTGCGTGTTATAAAGTCAGAATTAGGTGTTATAAAGTCAGAATTGTGAGATATAAAGTCAGAATTGAGAGATATAAAGTCAGAATTGCGTGTTATAAAGTCAGAATTGTGAGATATAAAGTCAGAATTGCGTGTTATAAAGTCAGAATTGTGAGATATAAAGAATTGTGAGATATAAAGTCAGAATTGCGTGTTATAAAGTCAGAATTGTGTGTTATAAAGTCAGAATTGTGAGATATTAAGTCAGAATTGTGAGAAATAAAGTCAGAATTGTGAGATATAAAGTCAGAATTGCGAGATATAAAGTCAGAATTGTGTGTTATAAAGTCAGAATTGTGAGATATAAAGAATTGTGAGATATAAAGTCAGAATTGCATGTTATAAAGTCAAAATTGTGAGATATAAAGTCAGAATTGTGAGATATAAAGTCAGAATTGTGAGATATAAAGTCAGAATTGTGTATTATAAAGTCAGAATTGTGAGATATAAAGTCAGAATTGCGTGTTATAAAGTCAGAATTGTGCGATATAAAGTCAGAATTGTGAGATATAAAGTCAGAATTGTGAGATATAAAGTCAGAATTGTGAGATATAAAGTCAGAATTGTGTATTATAAAGTCAGATTTGTGAGATATAAAGTCAGAATTGAGAGATATAAAGTCAGAATTGCGTGTTATAAAGTCTGAATTGTGAGATATAAAGTCAGAATTGTGAGATATAAAGTCAGAATTGCGTGTTATAAAGTCAGAATTGTGTGTTATAAAGTCAGAATTGTGAGATATAAAGTCAGAATTGTGTGATATAAAGTCAGAATTGCGTGTTATAAAGTCAGAATTGTGAGATATAAAGTCAGAATTGTGAGATATAAAGTCAGAATTGCGTGTTATAAAGTCAGAATTATGAGATATAAAGTCAGAATTGTGAGATATAAGGTCAGACTTGTGAGATATAAAGTCAGAATTGTGAGTTATAAAGTCAGAATTGTGAGATATAAAGTCAGAATTGCGTGATATAAAGTCAGAATTGCGTGTTATAAAGTCAGAATTGTGAGATATAAAGTCAGAATTGTGAGATATAAAGTCAGAATTGCGTGTTATAAAGTCAGAATTGTGAGATATAAAATCAGAATTGCATGTTATAAAGTCAGAATTGCGTGTTATAAAGTCAGAATTGTGAGATATAAAGTCAGAATTGTGAGATATAAAGTCAGAATTGCGTGATATAAAGTCAGAATTGCGTGTTATAAAGTCAGAATTAGGTGTTATAAAGTCAGAATTGTGAGATATAAAGTCAGAATTGAGAGATATAAAGTCAGAATTGCGTGTTATAAAGTCAGAATTGTGAGATATAAAGTCAGAATTGCGTGTTATAAAGTCAGAATTGTGAGATATAAAGAATTGTGAGATATAAAGTCAGAATTGCGTGTTATAAAGTCAGAATTGTGTGTTATAAAGTCAGAATTGTGAGATATTAAGTCAGAATTGTGAGAAATAAAGTCAGAATTGTGAGATATAAAGTCAGAATTGTGAGATATAAAGTTAAAATTGTGAGATATAAAGTCAGAATTGCGAGATATAAAGTCAGAATTGTGAGATATAAAGAATTGTGAGATATAAAGTCAGAATTGCATGTTATAAAGTCAAAATTGTGAGATATAAAGTCAGAATTGTGAGATATAAAGTCAGAATTGTGAGATATAAAGTCAGAATTGTGTATTATAAAGTCAGAATTGTGAGATATAAAGTCAGAATTGCGTGTTATAAAGTCAGAATTGTGCGATATAAAGTCAGAATTGTGAGATATAAAGTCAGAATTGTGAGATATAAAGTCAGAATTGTGAGATATAAAGTCAGAATTGTGTATTATAAAGTCAGATTTGTGAGATATAAAGTCAGAATTGCGTGTTATAAAGTCAGAATTGTGCGATATAAAGTCAGAATTGTGAGATATAAAGTCAGAATTGTGAGATATAAAGTCAGAATTGTGAGATATAAAGTCAGAATTGCGTGATATAAAGTCAGAATTGTGAGATATAAAGAATTGTGAGATATAAAGAATTGTGAGATATAAAGTCAGAATTGCGTGTTATAAAGTCAGAGTTGTGTGTTATAAAGTCAGAATTGTGAGATATAAAGTCAGAATTGAGAGATATAAAGTCAGAATTGTGTGATATAAAGTCAGAATTGCGTGTTATAAAGTCAGAATTGTGAGATATAAAGTCAGAATTGTGAGATATAAAGTCAGAATTGTGTATTATAAAGTCAGAATTTTGAGATATAAAGTCAGAATTGCGTGTTATAAAGTCAGAATTGTGCGATATAAAGTCAGAATTGTGAGATATAAAGTCAGAATTGTGAGATATAAAGTCAGAATTGTGAGATATAAAGTCAGAATTGTGAGATATAAAGAATTGTGAGATATAAAGAATTGTGAGAAATAAAGTCAGAATTGCGTGTTATAAAGTCAGAATTGTGTGTTATAAAGTCAGAATTGTGAGATATAAAGTCAGAATTGTGAGATATAAAGTCAGAATTGTGTATTATAAAGTCAGAATTTTGAGATATAAAGTCAGAATTGCGTGTTATAAAGTCAGAATTGTCAGATATAAAGTCAGAATTGTGAGATATAAAGTCAGAATTGCATGTTATAAAGTCAGAATTGTGAGATATAAAGTCAGAATTGTGAGATATAAAATCAGAATTGTGAGATATAAGGTCAGAATTGTGAGATATAAAGTCAGAATTGCATGTTATAAAGTCAGAATTGTGAGATATAAAGTCAGAATTGCGTGTTATAAAGTCAGAATTGTGAGATATAAAATCAGAATTGTGAGACAAAGTCAGAATTGCATGTTATAAAGTCAGAATTGTGAGATATAAAGTCAGAATTGTGAGATATAAAGTCAGAATTGTGAGATATAAAGTCAGAATTGCGAGATATAAAGTCAGAATTGTGAGATATAAAGTCAGAATTGCGTGTTATAAAGTCAGAATTGTGAGATATAAGGTCAGAATTGTGAGATATAAAGTCAGAATTGCATGTAATAAAGTCAGAATTGTGAGATATAAAGTCAGAATTGCGTGTATAAAGTCAGAATTGTGAGATATAAAATCAGAATTGTGAGATATATGGTCAGAATTGTGAGATATAAAGTCAGAATTGTGAGATATAAGGTCAAAATTGTGAGATATAAAGTCAGAATTGCATGTTATAAAGTCAAAATTGTGAGATATAAAGTCAGAATTGTGAGATATAAAGTCAGAATTGTGAGATATAAAGTCAGAATTGTGTATTATAAAGTCAGAATTGTGAGATATAAAGTTAGAATTGCGTGTTATAAAGTCAGAATTGTGCGATATAAAGTCAGAATTGTGAGATATAAAGTCAGAATTGTGAGATATAAAGTCAGAATTGTGTATTATAAAGTCAGAATTGTGAGATATAAAGTCAGAATTGCGTGTTATAAAGTCAGAATTGTGCGATATAAAGTCAGAATTGTGAGATATAAAGTCAGAATTGTGAGATATAAAGAATTGTGAGATATAAAGAATTGTGAGATATAAAGTCAGAATTGCGTGTTATAAAGTCAGAGTTGTGTGTTATAAAGTCAGAATTGTGAGATATAAAGTCAGAATTGAGAGATATAAAGTCAGAATTGTGTGATATAAAGTCAGAATTGCGTGTTATAAAGTCAGAATTGTGAGATATAAAGTCAGAATTGTGAGATATAAAGTCAGAATTGTGTATTATAAAGTCAGAATTTTGAGATATAAAGTCAGAATTGCGTGTTATAAAGTCAGAATTGTGCGATATAAAGTCAGAATTGTGAGATATAAAGTCAGAATTGTGAGATATAAAGTCAGAATTGTGAGATATAAAGTCAGAATTGCGTGATATAAAGTCAGAATTGTGAGATATAAAGAATTGTGAGATATAAAGAATTGTGAGAAATAAAGTCAGAATTGCGTGTTATAAAGTCAGAATTGTGTGTTATAAAGTCAGAATTGTGAGATATAAAGTCAGAATTGTGAGATATAAAGTCAGAATTGTGTATTATAAAGTCAGAATTTTGAGATATAAAGTCAGAATTGCGTGTTATAAAGTCAGAATTGTCAGATATAAAGTCAGAATTGTGAGATATAAAGTCAGAATTGCATGTTATAAAGTCAGAATTGTGAGATATAAAGTCAGAATTGTGAGATATAAAGTCAGAATTGTGAGATATAAAGTCAGAATTGCGTGATATAAAGTCAGAATTGTGAGATATAAAATCAGAATTGTGAGATATAAGGTCAGAATTGTGAGATATAAAGTCAGAATTGCATGTTATAAAGTCAGAATTGTGAGATATAAAGTCAGAATTGTGAGATATAAAGTCAGAATTGCGTGATATAAAGTCAGAATTGCGTGTTATAAAGTCAGAATTGTGAGATATAAAGTCAGAATTGTGAGATATAAAGTCAGAATTGCGTGTTATAAAGTCAGAATTGTGAGATATAAAATCAGAATTGCATGTTATAAAGTCAGAATTGCGTGTTATAAAGTCAGAATTGTGAGATATAAAGTCAGAATTGTGAGATATAAAGTCAGAATTGCGTGATATAAAGTCAGAATTGCGTGTTATAAAGTCAGAATTAGGTGTTATAAAGTCAAAATTGTGAGATATAAAGTCAGAATTGTGAGATATAAAGTCAGAATTGTGAGATATAAAGTCAGAATTGAGAGATATAAAGTCAGAATTGCGTGTTATAAAGTCTGAATTGTGAGATATAAAGTCAGAATTGTGAGATATAAAGTCAGAATTGCGTGTTATAAAGTCAGAATTGTGTGTTATAAAGTCAGAATTGTGAGATATAAAGTCAGAATTGTGTGATATAAAGTCAGAATTGCGTGTTATAAAGTCAGAATTGTGAGATATAAAGTCAGAATTGTGAGATATAAAGTCAGAATTGCGTGTTATAAAGTCAGAATTATGAGATATAAAGTCAGAATTGTGAGATATAAGGTCAGACTTGTGAGATATAAAGTCAGAATTGTGAGTTATAAAGTCAGAATTGTGAGATATAAAGTAAGAATTGCGTGATATAAAGTCAGAATTGCGTGTTATAAAGTCAGAATTGTGAGATATAAAGTCAGAATTGCGTGTTATAAAGTCAGAATTGTGCGATATAAAGTCAGAATTGTGAGATATAAAGTCAGAATTGCGTGATATAAAGTCAGAATTGCATGTTATAAAGTCAGAATTGTGAGATATAAAGTCAGAATTGTGAGATATAAGGTCAGAATTGTGAGATATAAAGTCAGAATTGCGTGTTATAAAGTCAGAATTGTGAGATATACAATCAGAATTGTGTGATATAAAGAATTGTGAGATATAAAGTCAGAATTGCGTGTTATAAAGTCAGAATTGTGAGATATGAAGAATTGTGAGATATAAAGTCAGAATTGCATGTTATAAAGTCAGAATTGTGAGATATAAAGTCAGAATTGTGAGATATAAAGTCAGAATTGTGAGATATAAAGTTAGAATTGTGAGATATAAAGTCAGAATTGTGAGATATAAAGTTAGAATTGTGAGATATAAAGTCAGAATTTCGTGTTATAAAGTCAGAATTGTGAGATATAAAGTCAGAATTGCGTGTTATAAAGTCAGAATTGTGAGATAAAGTCAGAATTGTGAGATATAAGGTCAGAATTGTGAGATATAAAGTCAGAATCGCGTGTTAAAAAGTCAGAATTGTGAGATATAAAGTCAGAATTGCGTGATATAAAGTCAGAATTGCGTGTTATAAAGTCAGAATTGTGAGACATAAAGTCAGAATTGCGTGTTATAAAGTCAGAATTGTGAGATATAAAGTCAGAATTGTGAGATATAAAGTCAGAATTGCGTGTTTAAAGTCAGAATTGTGCGATATAAAGTCAGAATTGTGAGATATAAAGTCAGAATTGTGAGATATAAAGTCAGAATTGTGAGATATAAAGTCAGAATTGTGAGATATAAAGTCAGAATTGCGTGTTATAAAGTCAGAATTGTGAGATATAAAGTCAGAATTGCGTGATATAAAGTCAGAATTGCGTGTTATAAAGTCAGAATTGTGAGATATAAAGTCAGAATTGTGAGATATAAAGTCAGAATTGCGTGTTATAAAGTCAGAATTGTGAGATATAAAATCAGAATTGCATGTTATAAAGTCAGAATTGCGTGTTATAAAGTCAGAATTGTGAGATATAAAGTCAGAATTGTGAGATATAAAGTCAGAATTGCGTGATATAAAGTCAGAATTGCGTGTTATAAAGTCAGAATTAGGTGTTATAAAGTCAGAATTGTGAGATATAAAGTCAGAATTGAGAGATATAAAGTCAGAATTGCGTGTTATAAAGTCAGAATTGTGAGATATAAAGTCAGAATTGCGTGTTATAAAGTCAGAATTGTGAGATATAAAGAATTGTGAGATATAAAGTCAGAATTGCGTGTTATAAAGTCAGAATTGTGTGTTATAAAGTCAGAATTGTGAGATATTAAGTCAGAATTGTGAGAAATAAAGTCAGAATTGTGAGATATAAAGTCAGAATTGCGAGATATAAAGTCAGAATTGTGTGTTATAAAGTCAGAATTGTGAGATATAAAGAATTGTGAGATATAAAGTCAGAATTGCATGTTATAAAGTCAAAATTGTGAGATATAAAGTCAGAATTGTGAGATATAAAGTCAGAATTGTGAGATATAAAGTCAGAATTGTGTATTATAAAGTCAGAATTGTGAGATATAAAGTCAGAATTGCGTGTTATAAAGTCAGAATTGTGCGATATAAAGTCAGAATTGTGAGATATAAAGTCAGAATTGTGAGATATAAAGTCAGAATTGTGAGATATAAAGTCAGAATTGTGTATTATAAAGTCAGATTTGTGAGATATAAAGTCAGAATTGAGAGATATAAAGTCAGAATTGCGTGTTATAAAGTCTGAATTGTGAGATATAAAGTCAGAATTGTGAGATATAAAGTCAGAATTGCGTGTTATAAAGTCAGAATTGTGTGTTATAAAGTCAGAATTGTGAGATATAAAGTCAGAATTGTGTGATATAAAGTCAGAATTGCGTGTTATAAAGTCAGAATTGTGAGATATAAAGTCAGAATTGTGAGATATAAAGTCAGAATTGCGTGTTATAAAGTCAGAATTATGAGATATAAAGTCAGAATTGTGAGATATAAGGTCAGACTTGTGAGATATAAAGTCAGAATTGTGAGTTATAAAGTCAGAATTGTGAGATATAAAGTCAGAATTGCGTGATATAAAGTCAGAATTGCGTGTTATAAAGTCAGAATTGTGAGATATAAAGTCAGAATTGTGAGATATAAAGTCAGAATTGCGTGTTATAAAGTCAGAATTGTGAGATATAAAATCAGAATTGCATGTTATAAAGTCAGAATTGCGTGTTATAAAGTCAGAATTGTGAGATATAAAGTCAGAATTGTGAGATATAAAGTCAGAATTGCGTGATATAAAGTCAGAATTGCGTGTTATAAAGTCAGAATTAGGTGTTATAAAGTCAGAATTGTGAGATATAAAGTCAGAATTGAGAGATATAAAGTCAGAATTGCGTGTTATAAAGTCAGAATTGTGAGATATAAAGTCAGAATTGCGTGTTATAAAGTCAGAATTGTGAGATATAAAGAATTGTGAGATATAAAGTCAGAATTGCGTGTTATAAAGTCAGAATTGTGTGTTATAAAGTCAGAATTGTGAGATATTAAGTCAGAATTGTGAGAAATAAAGTCAGAATTGTGAGATATAAAGTCAGAATTGTGAGATATAAAGTTAAAATTGTGAGATATAAAGTCAGAATTGCGAGATATAAAGTCAGAATTGTGAGATATAAAGAATTGTGAGATATAAAGTCAGAATTGCATGTTATAAAGTCAAAATTGTGAGATATAAAGTCAGAATTGTGAGATATAAAGTCAGAATTGTGAGATATAAAGTCAGAATTGTGTATTATAAAGTCAGAATTGTGAGATATAAAGTCAGAATTGCGTGTTATAAAGTCAGAATTGTGCGATATAAAGTCAGAATTGTGAGATATAAAGTCAGAATTGTGAGATATAAAGTCAGAATTGTGAGATATAAAGTCAGAATTGTGTATTATAAAGTCAGATTTGTGAGATATAAAGTCAGAATTGCGTGTTATAAAGTCAGAATTGTGCGATATAAAGTCAGAATTGTGAGATATAAAGTCAGAATTGTGAGATATAAAGTCAGAATTGTGAGATATAAAGTCAGAATTGCGTGATATAAAGTCAGAATTGTGAGATATAAAGAATTGTGAGATATAAAGAATTGTGAGATATAAAGTCAGAATTGCGTGTTATAAAGTCAGAGTTGTGTGTTATAAAGTCAGAATTGTGAGATATAAAGTCAGAATTGAGAGATATAAAGTCAGAATTGTGTGATATAAAGTCAGAATTGCGTGTTATAAAGTCAGAATTGTGAGATATAAAGTCAGAATTGTGAGATATAAAGTCAGAATTGTGTATTATAAAGTCAGAATTTTGAGATATAAAGTCAGAATTGCGTGTTATAAAGTCAGAATTGTGCGATATAAAGTCAGAATTGTGAGATATAAAGTCAGAATTGTGAGATATAAAGTCAGAATTGTGAGATATAAAGTCAGAATTGTGAGATATAAAGAATTGTGAGATATAAAGAATTGTGAGAAATAAAGTCAGAATTGCGTGTTATAAAGTCAGAATTGTGTGTTATAAAGTCAGAATTGTGAGATATAAAGTCAGAATTGTGAGATATAAAGTCAGAATTGTGTATTATAAAGTCAGAATTTTGAGATATAAAGTCAGAATTGCGTGTTATAAAGTCAGAATTGTCAGATATAAAGTCAGAATTGTGAGATATAAAGTCAGAATTGCATGTTATAAAGTCAGAATTGTGAGATATAAAGTCAGAATTGTGAGATATAAAGTCAGAATTGTGAGATATAAAGTCAGAATTGCGTGATATAAAGTCAGAATTGTGAGATATAAAATCAGAATTGTGAGATATAAGGTCAGAATTGTGAGATATAAAGTCAGAATTGCATGTTATAAAGTCAGAATTGTGAGATATAAAGTCAGAATTGCGTGTTATAAAGTCAGAATTGTGAGATATAAAATCAGAATTGTGAGACAAAGTCAGAATTGCATGTTATAAAGTCAGAATTGTGAGATATAAAGTCAGAATTGTGAGATATAAAGTCAGAATTGTGAGATATAAAGTCAGAATTGCGAGATATAAAGTCAGAATTGTGAGATATAAAGTCAGAATTGCGTGTTATAAAGTCAGAATTGTGAGATATAAAATCAGAATTGTGAGATATAAGGTCAGAATTGTGAGATATAAAGTCAGAATTGCATGTAATAAAGTCAGAATTGTGAGATATAAAGTCAGAATTGCGTGTTATAAAGTCAGAATTGTGAGATATAAAATCAGAATTGTGAGATATAAGGTCAGAATTGTGAGATATAAAGTCAGAATTGCATGTTATAAAGTCAGAATTGTGAAATATAAAGTCAGAATTGTGAGATATAAAGTCAAAATTGCATGTTATATAGTCAGAATTGTGAGATATAAAGTCAGAATTGTGAGATATAAAGTCAGAATTGCGTGATATAAAGTCAGAATTGTGAGATATAAAATCAGAATTGTGAGATATAAGGTCAGAATTGTGAGATATAAAGTCAGAATTGCATGTTATAAAGTCAGAATTGTGAGATATAAAGTCAGAATTGTGAGATATAAAGTCAGAATTGTGAGATATAAAGTCAGAATTGCGTGATATAAAGTCAGAATTGCGTGTTATAAAGTCAGAATTGTGAGATATAAAGTCAGAATTGTGAGATATAAAGTCAGAATTGTGAGATATAAAGTCAGAATTGCATGTTATAAAGTCAGAATTGTGAGATATAAAGTCAGAATTGTGAGATATAAAGTCAGAATTGCATGTTATAAAGTCAGAATTGTGAGATATAAAATCAGAATTGTGAGATATAAGGTCAGAATTGTGAGATATAAAGTCAGAATTGCGTGTTATAAAGTCAGAATTGTGAGATATAAAATCAGAATTGTGAGATATAAGGTCAGAATTGTGAGATATAAAGTCAGAATTGCGTGATATAAAGTCAGAATTGCGTGTTATAAAGTCAGAATTGTGAGATATAAAGTCAGAATTGTGAGATATAAATTCAGAATTGCGTGTTATAAAATCAGAATTGCGCGATATAAAGTCAGAATTGTGAGATATAAAGTCAGAATTGTGAGATATAAAGTCAGAATTGTGAGATATAAAGTCAGAATTGCGTGTTATAAAGTCAGAATTGTGAGATATAAAATCAGAATTGTGAGATATAAGGTCAGAATTGTGAGATATAAAGTCAGAATTGCGTGATATAAAGTCAGAATTGCGTGTTATAAAGTCAGAATTGTGAGATATAAAGTCAGAATTGCGTGTTATAAAGTCAGAATTGTGAGATATAAAATCAGAATTGTGAGATATAAGGTCAGAATTGTGAGATATAAAGTCAGAATTGCGTGATATAAAGTCAGAATTGCGTGTTATAAAGTCAGAATTGTGAGATATAAAGTCAGAATTGTGAGATATAAATTCAGAATTGCGTGTTATAAAATCAGAATTGCGCGATATAAAGTCAGAATTGTGAGATATAAAGTCAGAATTGTGAGATATAAAGTCAGAATTGTGAGATATAAGGTCAGAATTGTGAGATATAAAGTCAGAATTGTGAGATATAAAGTCAGAATTGCGTGTTATAAAGTCAGAATTGTGAGATATAAAGTCAGAATTGTGAGATATAAAGTCAGAATTGTGAGATATAAAGTCAGAATTGCATGTTATAAAGTCAGAATTGTGAGATATAAAGTCAGAATTGTGAGATATAAAGTCAGAATTGCATGTTATAAAGTCAGAATTGTGAGATATAAAGTCAGAATTGTGAGATATAAAGTCAGAATTGTGAGATATAAAGTCAGAATTGCGTGTTATAAAGTCAGAATTGTGAGATATAAAGTCAGAATTGTGAGATATAAAGTCAGAATTGTGAGATATAAAGTCAGAATTGCGTGATATAAAGTCAGAATTGCGTGTTATAAAGTCAGAATTGCGTGTTATAAAGTCAGAATTGTGAGATATAAAGTCAGAATTGCGTGATATAACGTCAGAATTGTGTGTTACAAAGTCAGAATTGTGAGATATAAAGTCAGAATTGTGAGATATAAAGTCAGAATTGCATGTTATAAAGTCAGAATTGTGAGATATAAAGTCAGAATTGCATGTTATAAAGTCAAAATTGTGAGATATAAAGTCAGAATTGTGAGATATAAAGTCAGAATTGCATGTTATAAAGTCAAAATTGTGAGATATAAAGTCAGAATTGAGAGATATAAAGTCAGAATTGCGTGTTATAAAGTCAGAATTGTGAGATATAAAGTCAGAATTGTGAGATATAAAGTCAGAATTGTGAGATATAAAGTCAGAATTGCGTGATATAAAGTCAGAATTGCGTGTTATAAAGTCAGAATTGCGTGTTATAAAGTCAGAATTGTGAGATATAAAGTCAGAATTGCGTGATATAACGTCAGAATTGTGTGTTACAAAGTCAGAATTGTGAGATATAAAGTCAGAATTGTGAGATATAAAGTCAGAATTGCATGTTATAAAGTCAGAATTGTGAGATATAAAGTCAGAATTGAGATATAAAGTCAGAATTGCATGTTATAAAGTCAAAATTGTGAGATATAAAGTCAGAATTGTGAGATATAAAGTCAGAATTGCATGTTATAAAGTCAAAATTGTGAGATATAAAGTCAGAATTGAGAGATATAAAGTCAGAATTGCGTGTTATAAAGTCAGAATTGTGAGATATAAAGTCAGAATTGTGAGATATAAAGTCAGAATTGCGTGTTATAAAGTCAGAATTGTGAGATATAAAGTCAGAATTGCGTGTTATAAAGTCAGAATTGTGAGATATAAAGAATTGTGAGATATAAAGTCAGAATTGCGTGTTATAAAGTCAGAATTGTGTGTTATAAAGTCAGAATTGTGAGATATTAAGTCAGAATTGTGAGAAATAAAGTCAGAATTGTGAAATATAAAGTCAGAATTGTGAGATATAAAGTTAGAATTGTGAGATATAAAGTCAGAATTGCGAGATATAAAGTCAGAATTGTGTGTTATAAAGTCAGAATTGTGAGAAATAAAGTCAGAATTGTGAGATATAAAGTCAGAATTGCATGTTATAAAGTCAGAATTGTGTATTATAAAGTCAGAATTGTGAGATATAAAGTCAGAATTGCGTGTTATAAAGTCAGAATTGTGAGATATAAAGAATTGTGAGATATAAAGTCAGAATTGTGAGATATAAAGTCAGAATTGTGAGATATAAAGTCAGAATTGCGTGATATAAAGTCAGAATTGTGAGGTATAAAGAATTGTGAGATATAAAGAATTGTGAGATATAAAGTCAGAATTGCGTGTTATAAAGTCAGAATTGTGTGTTATAAAGTCAGAATTGTGAGATATAAAGTCAGAATTGTGAGATATAAAGTCAGAATTGCATGTTATAAAGTCAAAATTGTGAGATATAAAGTCAGAATTGTGAGATATAAAGTCAGAATTGTGAGATATAAAGTCAGAATTGAGAGATATAAAGTCAGAATTGCGTGTTATAAAGTCTGAATTGTGAGATATAAAGTCAGAATTGTGAGATATAAAGTCAGAATTGCGTGTTATAAAGTCAGAATTGTGTGTTATAAAGTCAGAATTGTGAGATATAAAGTCAGAATTGTGTGATATAAAGTCAGAATTGCGTGTTATAAAGTCAGAATTGTGAGATATAAAGTCAGAATTGTGAGATATAAAGTCAGAATTGCGTGTTATAAAGTCAGAATTATGAGATATAAAGTCAGAATTGTGAGATATAAGGTCAGAATTGTGAGATATAAAGTCAGAATTGTGAGTTATAAAGTCAGAATTGTGAGATATAAAGTCAGAATTGCGTGATATAAAGTCAGAATTGCGTGTTATAAAGTCAGAATTGTGAGATATAAAGTCAGAATTGTGAGATATAAAGTCAGAATTGTGAGATATAAAGTCAGAATTGCGTGTTATAAAGTCAGAATTGTGTGTTATAAAGTCAGAATTGTGAGATATAAAGTCAGAATTGTGTGATATAAAGTCAGAATTGCGTGTTATAAAGTCAGAATTGTGCGATATAAAGTCAGAATTGTGAGATATAAAGTCAGAATTGCGTGATATAAAGTCAGAATTGCATGTTATAAAGTCAGAATTGTGAGATATAAAGTCAGAATTGTGAGATATAAGGTCAGAATTGTGAGATATAAAGTCAGAATTGCGTGTTATAAAGTCAGAATTGTGAGATATACAATCAGAATTGTGTGATATAAAGAATTGTGAGATATAAAGTCAGAATTGCGTGTTATAAAGTCAGAATTGTGAGATATAAAGAATTGTGAGATATAAAGTCAGAATTGCATGTTATAAAGTCAGAATTGTGAGATATAAAGTCAGAAATGTGAGATATAAAGTCAGAATTGTGAGATATAAAGTCAGAATTGTGAGATATAAAGTTAGAATTGTGAGATATAATGTCAGAATTTCGTGTTATAAAGTCAGAATTGTGAGATATAAAGTCAGAATTGCGTGTTATAAAGTCAGAATTGTGAGATAAAGTCAGAATTGTGAGATATAAGGTCAGAATTGTGAGATATAAAGTCAGAATCGCGTGTTAAAAAGTCAGAATTGTGAGATATAAAGTCAGAATTGCGTGATATAAAGTCAGAATTGCGTGTTATAAAGTCAGAATTGTGAGACATAAAGTCAGAATTGCGTGTTATAAAGTCAGAATTGTGAGATATAAAGTCAGAATTGTGAGATATAAAGTCAGAATTGCGTGTTTAAAGTCAGAATTGTGCGATATAAAGTCAGAATTGTGAGATATAAAGTCAGAATTGTGAGATATAAAGTCAGAATTGTGAGATATAAAGTCAGAATTGTGAGATATAAAGTCAGAATTGCGTGTTATAAAGTCAGAATTGTGAGATATAAAGTCAGAATTGCGAGATATAAAGTCAGAATTGCGTGTTATAAAGTCAGAATTGTGAGATATAAAGAATTGTGAGATATAAAGTCAGAATTGCGTGTTATAAAGTCAGAATTGTGTGTTATAAAGTCAGAATTGTGAGATATAAAGTCAGAATTGCGTGATATAAAGTCAGAATTGCGTGTTATAAAGTCAGAATTGTGAGATATAAAGTCAGAATTGTGAGATATAAAGTCAGAATTGCGTGTTATAAAGTCAGAATTGTGAGATATAAAATCAGAATTGCATGTTATAAAGTCAGAATTGCGTGTTATAAAGTCAGAATTGTGAGATATAAAGTCAGAATTGTGAGATATAAAGTCAGAATTGCGTGATATAAAGTCAGAATTGCGTGTTATAAAGTCAGAATTAGGTGTTATAAAGTCAAAATTGTGAGATATAAAGTCAGAATTGTGAGATATAAAGTCAGAATTGTGAGATATAAAGTCAGAATTGAGAGATATAAAGTCAGAATTGCGTGTTATAAAGTCTGAATTGTGAGATATAAAGTCAGAATTGTGAGATATAAAGTCAGAATTGCGTGTTATAAAGTCAGAATTGTGTGTTATAAAGTCAGAATTGTGAGATATAAAGTCAGAATTGTGTGATATAAAGTCAGAATTGCGTGTTATAAAGTCAGAATTGTGAGATATAAAGTCAGAATTGTGAGATATAAAGTCAGAATTGCGTGTTATAAAGTCAGAATTATGAGATATAAAGTCAGAATTGTGAGATATAAGGTCAGACTTGTGAGATATAAAGTCAGAATTGTGAGTTATAAAGTCAGAATTGTGAGATATAAAGTCAGAATTGCGTGATATAAAGTCAGAATTGCGTGTTATAAAGTCAGAATTGTGAGATATAAAGTCAGAATTGTGAGATATAAAGTCAGAATTGCGTGTTATAAAGTCAGAATTGTGCGATATAAAGTCAGAATTGTGAGATATAAAGTCAGAATTGCGTGATATAAAGTCAGAATTGCATGTTATAAAGTCAGAATTGTGAGATATAAAGTCAGAATTGTGAGATATAAGGTCAGAATTGTGAGATATAAAGTCAGAATTGCGTGTTATAAAGTCAGAATTGTGAGATATACAATCAGAATTGTGTGATATTCAGAATTGTGAGATATAAAGTCAGAATTGTGAGATATAAAGTCAGAATTGCGTGTTATAAAGTCAGAATTGTGAGATATAAAGTCAGAATTGTGAGATATAAAGTCAGAATTGTGAGATATAAAGTCAGAATTGCGTGATATAAAGTCAGAATTGCGTGTTATAAAGTCAGAATTGCGTGTTATAAAGTCAGAATTGTGAGATATAAAGTCAGAATTGCGTGATATAACGTCAGAATTGTGTGTTACAAAGTCAGAATTGTGAGATATAAAGTCAGAATTGTGAGATATAAAGTCAGAATTGCATGTTATAAAGTCAAAATTGTGAGATATAAAGTCAGAATTGTGAGATATAAAGTCAGAATTGCATGTTATAAAGTCAGAATTGTGAGATATAAAGTCAGAATTGAGATATAAAGTCAGAATTGCATGTTATAAAGTCAAAATTGTGAGATATAAAGTCAGAATTGTGAGATATAAAGTCAGAATTGCATGTTATAAAGTCAAAATTGTGAGATATAAAGTCAGAATTGAGAGATATAAAGTCAGAATTGTGAGATATAAAGAATTGTGAGATATAAAGTCAGAATTGCGTGTTATAAAGTCAGAATTGTGTGTTATAAAGTCAGAATTGTGAGATATTAAGTCAGAATTGTGAGAAATAAAGTCAGAATTGTGAAATATAAAGTCAGAATTGTGAGATATAAAGTTAGAATTGTGAGATATAAAGTCAGAATTGCGAGATATAAAGTCAGAATTGTGTGTTATAAAGTCAGAATTGTGAGAAATAAAGTCAGAATTGTGAGATATAAAGTCAGAATTGCATGTTATAAAGTCAAAATTGTGAGATATAAAGTCAGAATTGTGAGATATAAAGTCAGAATTGTGAGATATAAAGTCAGAATTGTGTATTATAAAGTCAGAATTGTGAGATATAAAGTCAGAATTGCGTGTTATAAAGTCAGAATTGTGCGATATAAAGTCAGAATTGTGAGATATAAAGTCAGAATTGTGAGATATAAAGTCAGAATTGTGAGATATAAAGTCAGAATTGCGTGATATAAAGTCAGAATTGTGAGATATAAAGAATTGTGAGATATAAAGAATTGTGAGATATAAAGTCAGAATTGCGTGTTATAAAGTCAGAATTGTGTGTTATAAAGTCAGAATTGTGAGATATAAAGTCAGAATTGTGAGATATAAAGTCAGAATTGCATGTTATAAAGTCAAAATTGTGAGATATAAAGTCAGAATTGTGAGATATAAAGTCAGAATTGTGAGATATAAAGTCAGAATTGAGAGATATAAAGTCAGAATTGCGTGTTATAAAGTCTGAATTGTGAGATATAAAGTCAGAATTGTGAGATATAAAGTCAGAATTGCGTGTTATAAAGTCAGAATTGTGTGTTATAAAGTCAGAATTGTGAGATATAAAGTCAGAATTGTGTGATATAAAGTCAGAATTGCGTGTTATAAAGTCAGAATTGTGAGATATAAAGTCAGAATTGTGAGATATAAAGTCAGAATTGCATGTTATAAAGTCAAAATTGTGAGATATAAAGTCAGAATTGTGAGATATAAAGTCAGAATTGTGAGATATAAAGTCAGAATTGTGTATTATAAAGTCAGAATTGTGAGATATAAAGTCAGAATTGTGAGATATAAAGTCAGAATTGCGTGATATAAAGTCAGAATTGCGTGTTATAAAGTCAGAATTGTGAGATATAAAGTCAGAATTGTGAGATATAAAGTCAGAATTGTGAGATATAAAGTCAGAATTGCGTGATATAAAGTCAGAATTGCGTGTTATAAAGTCAGAATTGCGTGTTATAAAGTCAGAATTGCGTGTTATAAAGTCAGAATTGTGAGATATAAAGTCAGAATTGTGAGATATCAAGTCAGAATTGTGAGATATAAAGTCAGAATTGTGAGATATAAAGTCAGAATTGTGAGATATAAAGTCAGAATTACGTGTTATAAAGTCAGAATTGTGAGATATAAAGTCAGAATTGTGACATATAAAGTCAGAATTACGTGTTATAAAGTCAGAATTGCGTGATATAAAGTCAGAATTGCGTGTTATAAAGTCAGAATTGCGTGTTATAAAGTCAGAATTGTGAGATATAAAGTCAGAATTGTGAGATATAAAGTCAGAATTACGTGTTATAAAGTCAGAATTGTGAGATATAAAGTCAGAATTGTGAGATATAAAGTCAGAATTGTGAGATATAAAGTCAGAATTGCGTGATATAAAGTCAGAATTGTGTGTTATAAATTAATATAAATGTTGTGGTCGATATTATTGAATGCAGCGCTAAGATCAAGTAACGCTAACAGAGATATACAACCACGATCGGATGATAAGAGTAAATCATTTGTAACTCTAATGAGAGCAGTCTCAGTACTATGATACGGTCTAAATCCTGACTGGAAATCCTCACAGATACCATTTCTTTCTAAAAAGGAGCATAATTGTGAGGACACTGCCTTTTCTAGTATTTTTGACAGAAACGGTATACTTGAGATTGGCCTGTAATTGACTAATTCTGTAGGATCAAGTTGTGTTTTTTTAATAAGTGGTTTAATAATAGCTAACTTAAAAGTTTTCGGTACATATCCTAAACTCAAGGATGAATTAATAATATTAAGAAGAGGATCTATGACCTCTGGAAGCATCTCTTTTAGTAGTTTAGTCGGTATAGGGTCGAGCATACATGTTGTTGATTTAGATGATTTAAAAAGTTTAGCCAATTCTTCTTCTCCTATAGCAGTGAATGAATGTCCTAATATTATCAATCTTACAAGTAAAGAAGTTCATAAAGTCATTACTGCTGTGCTGTTGGCAGACATCAGAAGTTGAAGCTTTATCTTTGGTTAATTTAGCCACTGTATCGAATAAATACCTAAGGTTGTGTTTGTTTTCTTCAAAGAGAGTCGAGAAATAAGCAAATCTAGCAGTTTTTACGGCCTTTCTGTATGCAATCATGCTCTCTTTCCACGAAATGCGAAAAACTTCCAGTTTTGTTTTCTTCCAGCTGCGCTCCATTTTTCTGGCTGCTGTTTTAACGGCCCGGGTGTGCTCGTTGTACCACGGCGTAGGACTATTTTCTTTAATCTTCTTTAAGCGCAGAGGAGCAACTGTGTCTAAAGTGCTGGAAAAGAGAGAGTCAATAGTTTCTGTTGCAACATCGAGTTCCTCTAGGCTATCTGGTATGCTGAGGAGATGAAACTGATGAGGAAGTTTATTTACAAAGCAATCTTTAGACGCAGCAGTGATAGTCCTGCCATATGTGAAGCGAGGGGACGGCTTTGCAGCCTTTGCTAAATTAAGTATACATGATACTAGGTAATGATCTGAGATGTCATCACTCTGCTGCAGAATTTCAACAGTATCAACATTTATTCCATGTGACAATATTAGGTCTAACGTATGATTACGGCGATGAGTGGGTCCTGATACGTGTTGCTTAACACCAATAGAGTTTAGAATGTCTCTAAATGCCAATCCCAATGCGTCTTTTTCATTGTCTACATGAATATTAAAATCACCAACAATTAGGACTTTATCTGCAGCCAGTACTAACTCTGATAGAAAATCAGCAAATTCTCTGGTAAAGTCTGTATTGTGCCCTGGTGGCCAGTATACAGTAGCCAACAAAAATGTTAAACGGGATTTATCAATTTCACTACATAACGTTACGTAAAGCACCAAAACTTCAAAGGAATTATATTTAAAACTAGACTTCTGAGTAATACTGAAGATATTATTATAAATTACAGCAACACCTCCCCCTTTACCTTTCAGACGTAGCTCGTGTTTATAACAATAATCTTGTGGGGTGGACTCATTTAAAGTAATGTAGTCGTCAGGTTTTAGCCAGGTTTCTGTCAAACACAGCACATCTAGATTATTATCTGTAATCATATCATTAACAATAAGCATTTTTGAGGAAAGGGATCGAATATTCAGCAGCCCGAGCTTTATCATTTGTTCATCTGTATTATATCTGTTGTTTATTGTTGGACATCAATTAAATTTTTACCGTTGAATAGTTTTGGTGTTTTTTTGTATTTACTAATTCGGGGAACAGACACAGTCTCTATGTGATAATATCTAGGTGAAAGAGTCTCTATGTGCTGGGTTCCCTTTCAGTCGGTCACGTTCGACGTACGTCGGAACTGACCGACGAATTGAGATCTGTTTTCAGAGACCAATCTACTTCGAGTGATTAAAAACGAGCCAATGGACATTGGCATGTGGTTCACGCATTCCACGCACCGCCCCGCAGCGCGGGTATAAATACGGAAGTGGAACACCGCATCATTGCTTTTTACTTCGGAGCCGAACGGTTTGCTGTATCAAGCTGTTTCTACGAAGAGTGTTTAAGACGAGTCTCGAGGAGGATCGCTCTCTTACCTGAGTGCTGGTACGACGGCGCGAGTCAGCGAGTGGCCGCTGCAACATACACTTGTTCCTGTGTTGGTTGGCTGGGCGTTACCGTTCTTTGAGGGCTCACACGCAGGCTTGCAATCGGACTGCTGTGAGCCGTGGCCATCTCCCTGAGTGCTTCAGCACTTCTAAAAGAGCATTTCCTTCTAAAAGAGCAACACGGTTTGACCCTGCGTCTTTTTCAAGATGTCATTCAAACCGTGTGTTTCTGGATGCGGTTGTTTCCTGTCCTCATTTGACGGCCACGATCTCTCTCGCATATAAACATGTGTGATTGCGTTCGTGGGTGATTTCATGTTCTCTCAGGAGAACGTGATCACGTCGGCGCGTTGTTCGTCTCACCTTTCTCGTAATGGCTTGAGCGTTCAGCGCGCCGTGTGCCGTCGAGCGCCTGCTGACAGCGGGGGTTGTCACGGCAACCCAGCGCGTCACTCGGCGCTCTAGATGCGCGGTCAAGACTATGAAACCTCAAACGGGGTTGAGTCCCTTCGCCTATTCCCCGATCTAGTTTATTTTCTGGTGCACCAGAAAAGGGCTACTTCCTGAATCGGGCCCTGCACAAGCTCCCATTCAGAATGCTAACGCAGAAACGCATTATCGAATGCATCCGTCCCCAGGATTGGTTCGCAGCGATCGACCTGAAGGACGCGTACTTTCATGTCTTTTCACTGGCGCACAGCTGGCCCCGGGACCTACGCAAGTATGCGTTTCCCCCAGTGAGCCTTCTCGCACAGACACTGTGCAAGGTCAGGGAGGACGAGGAGCAGGTCTTGCTAGTTGCGCCCTACTGGCCCAACCGGACCTGGTTCTCCGAACTCTCACTCCTCGCGACTGCCCCTCCCTGGCCGGTCCCCCTGAGGAAGGACCTGCTTTCTCAGGGGCGGGGCACTCTATGGCACCCGCGTCCAGACCTCTGGAGACTCCATGTCTGGTCCCTGGACGGGACGCGGAGGTTCTAGGTGGCCTGCCACAGGCAGTGGCAGACACCATCGCTTCAGCTAGAGCCCCCTCTACAAGGCACCTCTATGCGCTGAAGTGGAACCTGTTCGTTGAATGGTGTTCTTCCCGCCGGGGAGACCCCCGAAGGTGTTCGGTTAATGTCGTGCTTTCTTTCCTACAAGATGGGTTGGAGAGAAGGCTGTCTCCCTCCACCCTCAAAGTGTACGTTCCGCGCTCTTCGCGCCTACGTGGACCGAACTCAAAGCTTTAGAACCTCAGAACAGCTCTTCGTCTGTTACGGAGGCCAGCAGAAGGGAAAGGCTGTCTCCAAGCAGAGGTTAGCCCACTGGATAGTGGATGCTATCGTCTTGGCTTACCAGTCCCAAGACGTGCCTTGCCCGCTCGGGGTGCGAGCTCACTCCACTAGGAGTGTAGCCTCCTCCTGGGCGCTGGCTCAAGGCGCCTCGCTGACAGACATATGTAGAGCTGCGGGCTGGGCGACACCTAACACGTTCGCTAGATTTTATAGCCTCCGTGTAGAGCCGGTATCTTCCCGCGTCCTCGCCCCCAGTGGCCAGTAGCGCTAAGTACCCGTTCTAGTGTCGGCTTGCATATGCCACTCCCGCCTCCAGGCCGGATACGTGCGTCTATTGTCTCCAGTTGTGTTCCCCGGAAACGGCTAACCCTATCGAGCTCCTCCGTCACCCCTTCGGTGTCAGACGTTGCGGCCGTCTGACACCAGGCCTACACCCGTATGCTTGTGGAACGTGTGTGTTAGGCTGGGTTCCATATGTAGCGGTTCCCTAACGGCAACCCCATATGTGTATTCTCCACGGTACCAGCTACCCTACTCGGCTAGCCCCGTGTCTTTCCCTTGACAGAGCCCGCTCTGTCGTCTCTGGTGGTGTTCTTTCCCCCCTGGGACCAGGTTGGATCCACCCCAGAGACTGCCATAGGTAGCACTACCCTGCTAGGTTAGTCCTTATGAGTAATTCCACCTCTCCTTCCACTGAAGGACGTGGCTCCGCAGCGTACCATCTCCTGAGACGGGCACGCTTTCCCAGCGTTATCCAATAGTCACGCTGAGTGGGTCTTGCAGGAACAGCAGTGACTGGCCTCCCTGACTGGAGCCCTGACTTCCGCACCAACCTAGGTGTGGTCCAGCGAGCTCGGTCAGGGCGCTGGAAGGGCCAGCATCTCTGGCGTGTTAGTAGGGATCCCAATTTGTCGGTCAGTTCCGACGTACGTCGAACGTGACCGACTGAAAGGGAATGTCTCGGTTACGTATGTAACCCTCGTTCCCTGAAGCAGGGAACGGAGACGTACGTCCCGTCGCCAGGTGCTGTGCTTCAGCTGAAGGCCGAGTCACCTATCTCGGCTCCTCAGTTGAAAAGCAATGATGCGGTGTTCCACTTCCGTATTTATACCCGCGCTGCGGGGCGGTGCGTGAACCGCATGCCAATGTCCATTGGCTCGTTTTTAATCACTCGAAGTAGATTGGTCTCTGAAAACAGATCCCAATTCGTCGTCAGTTCCGACGTACGTCTCCGTTCCCTCCTTCAGGGAACGAGGGTTACATACGTAACCGAGACGATTTATCTGACTTCTGTGACGTGAGACAGCTAGCAGACGGTCGGGTAAGCCAGTCCGTCTGCTTCCTGACCTGGGCCCCAGTTAGTCAAGGTTTAGCTCTAAGACTATGTGCCAAATTACTAGAGAGAATAGCGGCACCACCCCAGGAAGGATGGATACCATCTCTTTTCAACAGGTCAGGTCTGCCCCAAAAGCTTTTCCAATTGTCTATGAACCCTATGTTATTTTGCGGACACCACTTAGACAACCAGCCATTGAGTGATGATAGTCTGCTAAGTATCTCATCACTCCTTTTAACAGGGAGGGGACCAGAGCAATAAACGCTATCTGTCATCGTACTTGCGAGTTCACACACCTCTTTAATATTAATTTTGGTGATCTCTGACTGGCAAAGTCGAACATCATTAGTGCCGACGTGAATTATAATCTTAGAGAATTTACGATTAGCATTAGCCAGCACTTTTAAATTTGCTTTGATGTCAGGCGATCTGGCTCCCAGTAAACATGTGACTATGGTGGCTGGTGTCTCTATTTTCACGTTCCGTGTAATAGAATCGCCAATAACTAGGGCACTTTCAACAGGATTCTCAGTGGGTGCATCACTGAGCGGGGAGAACCTGTTTGATGTTCTAATCGGAACGGAAGAGTGTTTTTTTGATCCGCGACTATGCCGTCTCACAGTCACCCAGTTGCCCTGCTGCAGGGGCTCTACAGCCGGAACTGAACAATGTACAGAGTTCACTAAGCTAGTCGCATCCAAAGCAGTGTCTAAAGCTGTTACATTCTCACTACTCTCAAATAAAGTCTGGATGCGTGTCTCTAATTTTGAAATCTTCTCCGTCAGCCTGACTATCTCCTTACATTTATCACATGTGAAGCCCTGTTCACCAACGGAGACAGATATACTAAACATGAAACATGTAGGGCAGGTGACAATAAAAGGAGAAGAAGACATGGCTTACTGTATTTGTTGATTAATCCAATTTACCACAGTTGTTTGATGGAGTCTATTTACTAATCCAACTCACCAACTGATATCAAATGAAGATTCAAAAGTGAACAGAGCACACACGAGCACAGCAACGAAGCAACAGAAGGCAGACAGGAGCAATCGATCAGCAGCAATCGATCAGCAGAGAGGAGATATAAAGTCAGAATTGTGAGATATAAAGTCAGAATTGTGAGATATAAAGTCAGAATTGTGAGATATAAAGTCAGAACTGTAAGATTAAAGTCAGAATTGTGAGATATAAAGTCCGAATTGCATGTTATAAAGTCAGAATTGTGAGATATAAAGTCAGAATTGTGAGATATAAAGTCAGAATTGACTTTAGTTTAAGATGAGTTTATATCCCACAATTTTGACTTCATATCTAGCAATTGCGTGTTATAAAGTCAGAATTGCGAGATATAAACTTGCGACTTGATATTACACAATTCTGAGAATTGCAAGGAAAAAAACGTCTCGGTTACGACTGTAACCTTAGTTCCCCGAGTAGGGAACGAGACGCTGCGTCACCGCTTTGGGAACGCCTCTGCGTGATTGCGTCGTGAAGCACATGTGTAATCAGTCCAATGGAGAGACGGAACGTCATAGGCGGGTGACGTCATCGACCCGGAAGGTATAAAGCATACCGGCAGACAAACGCCGCTAGCTTCTGTGGTAGAGTGAAGCAAGACGCTTTTGCGGGCATGCGGGGAGTATGGCAGGGTGACGCAGCGTCTCGTTCCCTACTCGGGGAACTAAGGTTACAGTCGTAACCGAGACGTTCCCTTTCGAGGGAACTCGAGCTGCGTCACCGCTTTGGGAACGAGAATACCCACGTCCCCATAGGAGCCGGATGCCCGCCTGTGCATTGTCTAAAAGGCGAGCACCCGAGCCCCTGGAGTAATGTCAAGTTCGTAGAACCTCACGAAAGTGAGCGGCGAGGACCACCCCGCCGCCTCACAAATGTCTTGCAGGGAAGCCCCTGCTAGGAATGCCCGAGAGGCAGCCATACCCCTAGTCGAGTGTGCCCGGACAGCCAAAGGGAAAGGCTGCCCGACCACCTCGTAAGCAAGTGAAATAGCCTCAACTATCCACTTGCTCATCCTCTGCTTAGAAACCGGACCCCCTCTCGAGGGTGGACCGTAACACACAAACAACTGTTCCGATTTTCTCCACAGGGCAGCTCTGTGGACATAAGCGTCTAGTGCGCGAACAGGGCAAAGCAGATTAGATCTTTCCTGGTCAGACGTCAGAAAGGGAGGTGGACAAAAGGCCATAAGTACTATGGGTCTCACAGTATTAGTGGGAACCTTAGGAACGTACCCCGGTCTGGGGTGCAGAAAAGCTTTAGCCATACCGGGAGCAAATTCCAAGCACGAGGGTGCCACAGAGAGGGCTTGTAAGTCCCCTATTCTTTTTAAGGAAGAGATAGCCAGCAACAAGATGGTCTTTAAGGTGAGGAGTTTCTCAGAAATTTCTTCAATGGGCTCGAAGGGAGCCTGAGAAAGGCCCTGAAGGACAATAGCTAAGTCCCAGGCCGGCACCCTGGTGCGTACTGCGGGCCTCAGTCTGATAGTGCCACGGAGGAAACGAGTAACTAGGGGGTGTCGCCCGAGGGTAACACCATCGAAAGGAGAGTGGTAAGCTGCTAAGGCCGCCACGTACACCTTCAAAGTGGAGGGAGCTAACCCAGCGGAGAATTTCTCCTGCAGGAACTCCAGCACCGCGCTCGCAGGGCAGTTTACTGGATCCCACAGGCGATCTCTACACCATAAGGTGAAGAGTCTCCATTTCAATGCGTACAGTTTCCTCGTGGAGGGAGCTCTAGAGTGTAGGATGGTCTCCACAACCTCGGTTGAGAGACCGGAGCTTAGGAGCTGGGCCCCCTCAGAGGCCAAGCCCACAGATTCCACAGCTCTGGGCGTGGGTGCAGGAAGGCACCGCCCGACTGAGAGAGCAGGTCCCTCCTGCACGGAATCTCCAGGGGAGAGCCGTTGAGGAGCGACACAATGTCCGAGAACCAAACCCGGGCTGGCCAGAACGGAGCCACTAGGAGCAGATGGGCCCCGTCCCGACGAACTCTCTCTAGAACTCCCGGAAGCAGAGCGATCGGGGGGAAAGCGTACAGGGGCAGCCTCGGCCACTCCTGTACCATGGCGTCCAGTCCCAAGGGAGCTGGAGGAGTTAGAGCAAACCATAGACGACAATGAGTGTTGTCTTGAGTGGCGAACAGGTCTACTTCTGCTCTGCCAAATTCTTGCCAGAGGAGCTCCACCACCTCGGTGTGGAGTCTCCACTCCCCGGGCCTCGGCCCCTGCCTCGACAGGATGTCTGCTTCCGTATTCAGGCGCCCTGGGATGTAGATTGCCCTGATTGAGAGCAATTTCCCCAGGGCCCACAGGAGGATTTGACGAGTCAGCTTGTACAAAGGGCGAGACCTCAAACCCCCCTGGTGATTTATATAGGAGACCACCGATGTGTTGTCTGTGCGAACTAGAACATGATGGCCCCTGAGATACGGCAGGAAATGTCTCAGAGCCTGGAACACAGCAAGCATTTCCAGGCAATTTATGTGCAACGCACGATGAGCGTCCTGCCATAGGCCCTGGGCCGAGCGACCACTCATGGTCGCCCCCCAACCCGTAAGGGAGGCATCCGTGGTCAGAGTGACCCGCTGGCACGGTGCCCCCAGTAACGGGCCTTGGGCTAGAAACCGAGGGTCCTTCCACATGACTAAGGCGCGGAGGCATCGCCGCGTTACCTTGATCACGCGAAAGGGATTTCCCCTCGGGGAAAAACCCTTGGTCTTGAGCCACCACTGTAAAGGTCTCATGTACAACAGGCCACGAGGAATGACGTTGGACGCTGCTGCCATCAGGCCTAACAGTCTCTGATACTGTTTGACAGTGAGTGGCTGGTCTAGTTTCACCCCTTTCACCGCTGAGAGAATCGATCCTACGCGAGGCTCTGATAGACGGGCCTGCATCAGGATCGAATTCCAACACACACCCAGATACGTTATTTTCTGTACTGGAGAAAGAACGCTCTTCTTGAGGTTGAGCCTCAGCCCTAACCTCTTCATGTGCGCGAGAACAACATCTCGATGTTGAACCGCCAGACGTGCTGACTGAGCCAAAATCAGCCAGTCGTCGATATAATTGAGAATGCGGATCCCCTGCATACGCAAGGGGGCTAATGCCGCGTCTACACACTTGGTGAAGGTGCGGGGTGATAGGGCTAGACCGAAGGGAAGCACCCGATATTGGTACGCTTGTCCCCCAAAAGCGAACCTCAGGTACTTCCTGTGCTGCGGAAGGATGGAGATGTGGAAGTAAGCATCTTTGAGATCTATCGTGACAAACCAGTCCTCGGACCTGATCTGGGACACGATATGTTTGAGTGTAAGCATCTTGAACCTGAACTTTGCCACTGCGCGATTCAGCGAGCGCAGGTCCAAAATGGGGCGCAACCCCCCATCCTTCTTTGGCACTATAAAATAGCGACTGTAGAAACCTGACTCCCTGTCGGAGAGAGGAACCTTCTCTATGGCCCCCTTCCGTAGGAGGGTCTGGACTTCTTGAGTCATAACCAGAGCCTGCTCGGGGCCCACCAAGGTAGGTAGGACCCCCTTGAAACTGGGTGGACGACACCTGAACTGGATGGCGTACCCAGATCTTATTATCTGCAGGACCCAACGAGATATATTTGGCAGTTTTTCCCATTCTGGCAAAAAATCTACTAGGGGTACCAGTCCCTCGAGACTGGCCTCTGGTATACTGAGTGCTGGGAGCACAGCGCCCTGAAACGGATGACCGGCAGGGAACGGCTGACTCGACAGCGCCACCTCCTTGTCTGGAGGACGCGGGCCATCCTCGGATGACTCGCGAGGGCCTTCCACGCCCCGGCACTCGGGCGGGGTTAGTGGAGAGACCCTGTGAGGGTACCGGAACAGGACGGGCACCGTATGCTGAGGTGAACACCGCCTGTTCCCGAGGGGGGAAACCCTCACTGCCCTGGGCCCACTGGCGTCAGGGCCTCTTAGACGCAGCCTTTCTAGAGATAAGAACAGTCCGCAGATCTGCTCTACCCCTAGAGGGCTGCGTCTGAGGGTGTCGCCCACCGCCCCACCCTTTCTGAGGGGGAGTACGAGTGGCCACACTTTGTTTCTGTTGCGCCCGGTGTACGGAGCTCGTACTCGGTGTCTGCTGCTCCCGCACAGCAGCAGACGAGGCCTGGGGTTTTCTCGGGAGGAGCTGCTTCAGCGCCGCAGATTGTTTCTTTGCCTCCTGAAACCTGTCGGTGACGGTTGTGACAGCGTCACCGAACAGGCCGTCAGGAGACAGCGGCGCATCAAGCAGAAAGCTCTTATCTCTCTCCCGAATCTCAGTCAGATTCAGCCACAGATGCCTCTCCGTAGCCACCAGGGCTGCCATAGAACGGCCTATAGATTTGGCCGTCTCCTTGGTGGCTCGGAGAGCTAAATCTGCTGAAGATCGGAGCTCATTAACTAAGTCTGCTCCGATCTCCTGGCTGGACCCCAGGTCTCTTAGCAGGTCGGCCTGGTATGCCTGCACGATGGCCATAGTGTGCAGACACGCGGCGGCCTGACCCGCTGCCGAGTACGCCTTGCCCACCAAAGAGGATGTGGTTCTTAACGGTTTGGTGGGCAAGGTCGGAGTTTTAATGGCCGATGCCGACTGAGGAGAGAGATGGCTCGCGAGCGTCTCCTCCACCTTCGGCATCGGACCATACCCATGCTTCTTCAGCCCCTGTATGTTGCTATACACTGACGTTTGGGGGCTGAAGACACGAGAGGACATGGGCCGCTTCCACGTTCTCGACACCTCAGTGTGGAGATCCGTGAAAAACGGTAAACTCCGACGTGGAGGCTGGGCAGAGCGTGAGGGGAGAAAGCGCTCGTCCAAACGGCTCTTGGACGAGACGCTCTCTTGATTTTCTTGTGGCCAGTCAATGTTTAGTTTGGCCACCGCTCTGCACAGAACCTCCAACAGCTCCTCACCAGCAGGGGATTGAAGTGGCGAGTCTTCAACCCCCGCGTCAACGCTGCAAATATCGATCTCATCAGAGCTCGATAAAAGCAGCGCTGAGGCTGCCCCCTGGGTGGGAGAAACCGCAGGGCGGGCTCCCGAACCCAGAGAGGCAGCACTGGATCTGCCAGGTGAGGGCAGAGAAAGGGCTGGGCCCGTCTCTAACCCCTCTGACAGATCCATTTGCGAACCCCACGACATAAGCTGCCGCTGTGCCTCAGCAACAGCGGGGCCTGTGCCGCGGGGAACGCGAACCGGGACACCCTCCTCAAAAAGTGCCCGGCGGGATCGCAGCACTCTCATAGGCAAAGCCTCACAATGCTCACAGCCGGCCCCCTCGAGAGCCGACTGAGCGTGCTGTTCACCCAAACAAACAACGCACATCAAGTGTGTATCCCCGCTCGTGATGTGACGAGAGCAGGGAGGAACACACTTTCTGTAACGCTGTTCGCTCGCCATAGTGTCTCTTTAAATGTCAGTGTGTATGCAACTTGAAATAGAACGAGAAAGTCTGAACTCAGACACAAAACACAAATCTGACAATGACAATACACAGAGCGCTTGCTGAAAGCAACAGAAGCTAGCGGCGTTTGTCTGCCGGTATGCTTTATACCTTCCGGGTCGATGACGTCACCCGCCTATGACGTTCCGTCTCTCCATTGGACTGATTACACATGTGCTTCACGACGCAATCACGCAGAGGCGTTCCCAAAGCGGTGACGCAGCTCGAGTTCCCTCGAAAGGGAACTCAGAATTGTGAGATAAAAAGTCACAATTACCTTTTTAATTTTTTTATTCTGTGGCGGAAACAAGCTTCCATACAAAGGGTCTACAACTGCTGAAATTAGCTCAAAATAAACTACATCATATCTACACAGCAAAGGCTCTCAATTCCAATATCTACAAAAGATTTTGATTAGCCTTGACCCCTTTTTTCAGGATATTTATAGAACAAATCACAATTATTTGACATGCCTCAGTGACATTACAAAGCGTCAACAAGTTCACAGAAGGTGGTTGTTATTAACACAAGCTTGAGTTCAGATGCCACGGAATTAAAACCATTTATGAGAAATCACACTTGACATGGTTTATTTTTGCCATCTGGCAAACACTGCATGTTTGATACAACCAACAAAGCAAAAATGCAGTGGGACTGATGGAAGCCATTGTTCACATTGAGTTCATCATAAATTATATAATTTCCGCACTTATGGTAGATAAAAGACTTGAGAGTGAATTAAAAAGCCTGTGACAAATGTATAGAGCTTACTTCCTGTTCATTTAATCCAGGAAATCTAACCTCTCCATCCATTTAATTAACTTCAGTTGTTCTTTAGTCTCTCATCTCTTGTCTGATGTGTAAATTTTCTTAAAGCTAGTAAAATACAATACAAAAAATATTTATGTCTCAATCTATGTATTTGAATACATATAATTTGAATATACATTTGAATTGCATATAATATTTTTTAACAAAGTAATATTTGTCAGTCATAGATAAACAGAACAGGTAAAAAAAAAACTTATGATTTCTGTAATATTATAAGTAAACTAAAAGTGTTTTAAATACACAACAACCAGGTTTATATATTTATTACCAATAAATCCAATTTGTTTCAATATCATACAAATAATAACATTTTGCTTGTTCCACAACTAGCCATATTTTTACCATGTTCATACATATTAACTGAATAAATATAATTGTTTTCATAATGAACAGATTTATGCTGATTCTAAGCTATTTGAATAAATGTATTTTAAAAATATGATTACATAAAAACAAATACGGTAGATGCAAATAATTAATAATAAATTATGCCGTTGTTTTTTTTTTAGTTTATGACTGAGAAATATGCATTACATTAAGTTTATAAGTTCATGTTAAAATGTATATGCAATTTAAATACACAAGTCTTATAGGCCTAAAAAAATCTGACCACTGGATGCCGAGATTGACCAATCAGAGTCAAGTATTCAAGAGAGCTGAATCAAATTCATACTACTGTATACCCCCAAACATGTAAAAACTGTGGTTGGCACTTTACATGTCAGTCAGGTGATCGCTTCTTCACTGTAAAAAAAAAAACAATGTAAGTTGAAATGTTCAACTTTAAGGGTTAGTTCACCCAAAAATGAAAATTAGCCAATGATTTACTCCCCCTCAAGTCATCCTAGGTGTATATGACATTCTTCTTTCAGATGAAAGTGGCGTGTTTGCGTAAAAAAATATCCATATTTAAAACTTCATAGACTAAAATAACTAGCTTCCGGCGGTCAGCGGTACGCGAGTGGACTTACGCTAAAAGAGTAACCCAGACGCTACGTTTTGTTTTGTTCTATCCTTTGCGCTTTTGCGTTCGTCAATACGCATGCCTCAAGGGTTCAAGGGTCAAGGGTTACTCTTTTAGCGCACGTGACTCGCATACCGCTGACTGTTATATGAACAGTTATATGATGGATAGATGCAGTTTTATGGACTTCAAAAAACGACCTAACCATTCACTGCCATTATAAAGCTTTGAAGAGCCAGGACATTTTTAATATAACTCCGATTTTATTCGTCTGAAAGAAGAATGTCATATACTCCTAGGATGACTTGAGGGTGAGTAAATCATGGGCTAATTTTCATTTTTTGGTGAACTATCCCTTTAAAGTAAGTTTTTGTGCTGCCTTAAAATTTTAAGTTTAATCATGGCCAGGAAAAGCTGCAAAGGACCAAACTTTTTCAAACATCTGGCTGAGTGAGACTCTTAGATTTAACATAGTAGGTCATTGATTCAACATTTTTATAACAGATCAGCACTGGTCACCTCACTATAACGATAATAATGCGAGACAGTAAAGAAGGAGAATTAGACTATTTCAGTTTCAGTACACAATTGTGACAGTAAACACTCACTACCTAAATCCACATGCTTTGAAATACTTGACACCCTGTGATTAAGTGGTTGGCTCCAAAGCACATATCTTTGAATTTGGGACCAATTTTCTATTCATTTAAAAGACCATTGTTGGACATAAGCAGGCTTTTACATTTTTTACATTTCTCCAAAAGGACAAAAACAAGTCATCAAGTCAGGGTGAATCATGGCTATTGACTCATAACCTCCACTTCAGCACGATGTGAGCTGGAGGTTAAGTGTGTTGAATGCTTAACTATCTTCACAAGGGGGGAAAATGGGAAAAACGTTGAGAGATTAGAGCACACACTGTTCACTTCTTAAACCTAACTGCACCGAGGATCAAGGTCACTCTCCCCAGAGAGACACTCAGGATAAGCTGATAAAACAGGGAGTAGCTATATGGATAAGACCACCTGTGTGTTAAACAGTAAACAGTATGATATGTATTGCCAATTGTTCCTTTGCAAAGAGGCAGATGTGGTAATTATTGGCATTCACTTTTTTAAATATTAAAAATAAAAGGATTCCTCTCTGGAGAAGCGTTCAGTCTACCCGCACGCAAATTCTTCCATGTAAACAGCGAATCCGCCATGGTGCAAGCGCAACTGCCGTTTAAAAGGAATGGGAGATGAGACTCTGATTGGTTTATTGCGCGTTTATGGAAGTAAAATAATGCCAAATGTTTTTGAAACAAAAAAGCTTGTTGAATTGCACTACTTGAAAAAATATGCATTGCATTAACCATGCTTGCATTTTAATGCATTGTATTTTTAGGGCTTGCATTTTTATGGGCTGAAATTCAACATGGCTGTATATTTAAGATGTGGATATTTCAATTCAAAACATTTCACACACATTTCCATTATTAAAAATTCAATAATCCATAATCACCTCTCAGATTTCACTTCCAAAATATTCATTCTGTTTAAAAATACAACCTATAATATTCAACCAGCAATTTTCAGTCCATTTTATTTCGCTTTACAAATTCGCTTCCATTCGCTTCCAACATCATAATCTCGTTCACGTTAGAGAAAGCTGCTTACATTACAAAAGTAACCATGACGACTTAAATGTAAAGACAGCTTTTGTGTCTTTATCAGCTTTTCCATATATATATACTGGCTCTGATAATCATCACAAATACATATTGCTTGCTCCATTTCTGTAAATCCATTTAATGAATGAATGACTCTCTCGTTGCTCTGGTCTTTGTCAACAGCTGCTTGCACCACCTGCTGATGAGGACGACTAACAACAGATGGAGATTATGCTCGGTAATCTACTGCTATTCCTGCAGTTCCCGGATGTGAACTGTTGAATTTTCTGTCGAATTTGAACCAGTGAATTTGTGGAAGCGAATTTTGTAAAGCAAAATAAAATGGACCGAAAATTGCCTGTCAAATATTATAGGTTGTATTTTTAAACAGAATGAATATTTTGGAAGTGAAATCTGAGAGGTGAATATGGATTATTGAATTTTTTATAATGAAAATTTGTGTGAAATGTTTTAAATTGAAATATCCACATCTTAAATATACAACAATGTTGAATTTCAGCCCATAAAAATGCAAGCCCTAAAAATACAATGCATAAAATGCAAGCATTATTAATGCAATGCATATTTTTTCAAGTAGTGCAATTCAACAAGCTTTTTTGTTTCAAAAATATTTGGCATTATTTTACTTCCATACGCGTTTCACCCAAAACACACCCATGACTCATTAATAGACTAGGTACAACCCTTTTGAACCATGCGCCTGGCGCGCTGACCATTTTTTCCATCATTAAACTAGCAAAAGTGAATTTGGACCTGCTCTAAGTGCACCTGCGCCATACGCTTCAGACCATGCGCTCAGATCATTCAAATAGGGCCCTATATTTTCTATACAACTCTTTTCAAGTCATAGAACAGCTTTGAGAGAGGGTAAAAAAACTTAAATTTAAGTCGTTCTTCACTAATAATCTTATATAAAAAGAGAAATTAAACTTTCTTTCGGTTTTATTCCATTAAGGGTGAGAAATGTTTAATTTTGGCAATAAGATGTACTGAATTAAAAAGGTGTCTTCAGGCCTCTAAACTTTAGCCCATTTTTTAAACAAAGTGTTTCAACAGTAATGTATTGCATTAGAGAAACACTAGCCTCGAGCTAATCAGTCTACCCCGTCAGTTTATCTGTACTCACACAAAGAAGCCATACAGAAATTCTTCAGCTGTATCCATCTGTCACACTTTTTCAGAGATAATTGCAGGTAGCTACAAAGCAGATAATGAATGGACAAAGAACATTGTTTTTGAAATATCCAAATCAAATATTTTTGCATGCTCACCTGCTCAGAACCAAAACAACTGAACAACTGTGAGAAAATAAAGATAAACTGACAATGTCAACATCATTTGAAACATCATCATTTAAAAAAAAAAAAAATCTATTTGTTATTGTCTTTTGTCTAAATTGTGTCCAATTGTACAGCCGTGAAACACTTCTGATGACATTCATTCAAACATTCTATTGTTCTCTGCAGGCTGCAAGAAATCTGTGCAGAACAAAAGCATGACTCAGATGCATCTCCATCTGATTTGTAATCACACCAAGCTGTTTTGCAGTAGGATACAGTATACATGTGTGTAAGAAATGTAACTCTATAATAGGATATTATGGTGCAACATACCTGTAATATCTGGAAATCAGTTAAAGGGATAATTCACCCAAAGATGAAAATTCTGAAAACTATCCTGATAGGTACCTGATAGTATGCAACTTCAAATATGCCATTATTGCTTATGGGCCCTCAGTTCTGTGCAATTACCTGAGCTATAAATGCCATGAGAAGACCAGCTGAAAATTATATCATGAAAACACTGACTGTCTAATTGCACCATAAAAACATGCACACCCCCAAACCATTCACTAGTGACAAACCTGAGCCCTATAAAAATAATATACCATAATATAATGAAACAGCTTGTGATATTGCTTGCAACAACAACAATTGTTGCAACAATAGACTAACAATTGTTTAGGCAAGATATACACTACCATTCAAAAGTTTGGGGTCAGTAAGATTTTTTTTTTTTTAAAGAAAGAAAGAAATGTATACTTTTATTCAGCAATGGCAGATTAAATTGTTTAAAAGTAAAGATATTTATAATGTTAAAAGATTTCTATTTCAAACAAATGCTGATCTTTTGAACTTTCCATTCATTAAAGAATCCTGAAAAAAATATCACGGTTTTCACAAAAATAACTTGGGGAGCATAAAATACTTTCAAAAGTATATAGGAAGTTCCCTTTCAGTCGATCACGTTCGACGTATGTCGGAACTGACCGACGAATTGGGGATCTATTTTCAGAGACCAATCTACTTCGAGTGTTTAAAAACGAGCATTCCATGCTCGCATTCCATGCTCCGCCCCGCAGCGCGGGTATAAATAAGGAAGTGGAATACCGCATCATTGCTTTCTACTTCGGAGCCGAACGGTACATTGTCTGCTGTTTCCTACGAAGCGTGTTTTCTATGAAAAACGAGTCTCGTGAGAAGGACTGCTGTTCCAGTGTTGGTGTGATGGCGCGCTTCAGCAGGTGGCCGCTTCAAACTGAAAGAGCTTGATAGCGTTGGTTGGCTGGGCGTGAGTGCTCACGCAGGCTTGCACTATTGAACTGCGGTGAGCTGCGGCCATCTCCCTGAGTGCTTCAGCACTATAAAAGAGCAGTTTCCTTTTCTAAAAGAGCAACACGGTTTGACCCTGCGTCTTTTTCAAGATGTCATTCAAACCGTGTGTTTCTGGATGCTGCGCCGGTGGAGCTTCCGGAAGAGCGCACTGGTCCCCCACGTGGGGCGCCAGTCATTACTTTTGGGGCTCCGGCACAGGATATGATGTCGGTTGCTGCATCAGGGGATGAGCTAATGGGCTCTGGAGATGAAGACTCGGCTGCGTTGCCCCCTTCGGGTGTGGTAGCGTTGCCCGGGCCTGATCCAGAGCTTACGGCTATGTTTTCCCGGGCCGCCGCAAGTGTCGGGCTCGAGTGGAACCCTCCACCGTGTCCCGAATCTTCGCGGTTGGATGATTGGTTTCTCGGGATGGCCCGTGCTGGTTCTCAGCAAGAACATCCTGCCCCGACGACCCGCTGCTGCCTCCACCCCGTTGTCAATGGCAGCGCCTCCGCCGGCTCGTCGCCAAAGGCGTCCCCCTGCGTTTGCCTCCGCCCCTGCGAAACCCAAGCAGCAGCCTCCATCTGGGAAACAGGGTGCCGGATGTAAGGGAGGCACCCAACCCGCTCAGGGCCCCGCTAAGTCTACGGACAGACCAGGGAGAACATGAGCTGCTCCAAGGGATATGGTGTCCGCACCCCTCCCTCACCCCCTGGAGGAGGACCGGTGGGCCCTTACTGGTGTCAACACTCTGCCGCTGGCTCTAGGGAGTCCAGCGGTACCCACATTTTCAATAAAAGAGCAGTGTGCGGCTCGAGGACGCCTCCGGGCCTTCTCACCCACACTCTGCTCCACCCTGGAGTACTCAGACAACACTCCGGGCCGCCTCCGGGCCTCCCAAGTTGGGTCTGTCTATTCCACCTCGCTGCCCCACCCCGGGTACGTCTGTGGTGCCGTTCGTCCCCCTTGTTCAGTCTCTGGGGGCTTGGCTACAGCTCCCCAGACCGTCTCGCTGGCTCATCCGTACCATCAGACTCAGCTACATGATTCAGTTCGCCTACCGGCCTCCCAAGTACAAGGGCATCCTCTTCACCTCCGTGCGAAGCAGCGATGCTCAGGTCTTGTGGTGAGAGATCGATGTCATACTGGCAAAGGACGCGATCGAGCCGGTTCCTCCAGCCGATATGAAGTCGGGGTTTTACAGCCCCTACTTCATTATACCCAAGAAAGGGGGTGGGTTACAGCCAATCTTGGACCTGCATGTACTGAATCGGGCCCTGCACAAGCTCCCGTTCAGGATGACTGGCTCAAACTGGCTCAGTCTCGGGAGCAGTTGTGCGAACACAGGGACATGGTGCTTAGTCACCTCAGCCTGTTGGGTCTTCGGGTCAACCGAGAGAAGAGCAAACTCTGTCCCACACAGAGGATCGAGTCCGGTCGGTGTTGAACTGCTTGAATTCATTCAATGGCAGGACAGCGGTCCCACTGAAATTTTTTCAGAGGCTCCTGGGGCATATGGCATCTGCAGCCGTGGTAACGGCGCTCGGATTGCTTCATATGAGACCACTTTCAGCGGCTTCACGGCCGAGTCCTGAGGTGGGCGTGACAGAGCGGCAAGTACCGGGTACCGGGTACCGGGTCCCAGTGACTCCTTACTGCTGCCAAACTTTCAGCCTGTGGTCGGACCCTTCGTTTCTACGGGCCGGAGTCACATCATCCTGAGACCCCTGCCTGGATATGTGCCCAAGGTTCCTACCACTCCCTTCCGGCACCAGGTGGTGAACCTGCAAGCACTGCCTTCGGAGGAGGCAGACCCAGCCCTAGCTTTGTTATGTCCCGTCCGCGCTCTTCACGCTTACATTGACCGGACTCGAAGCTTTAGGACCTCAGAGCAGCTCTTCGTCTGTTACGGAGGCCAGCAGCAGGGAAAGGCTGTCTCCAAGCAGAGGTTAGCCCACTTGATAGTGGATGCTATCGTCTTGGCTTACCAGTCCCAAGACGTGCCTTGCCCGTTCAGGTTGCGAGCACACTCAACAAGGAGTGTTGCTTCCTCCTGGGCGTTGGCTCAAGGCACCTCGCTGACAGATATATGTAGAGCTGAGGGCTGGGCGACATCTAACACATTCGCTAGATTCTATAGCCTCCCTGTAGAGCCGGTATCTTCCAGCATGACCCCAGTGGTCAGTAGCGCTAAGTGCCCGTTCTAAGTGTTGGCTTGCAACGCCACTCCCGCCTTCTGGGCCGGATGCGTGCATCTATTGTCTCCAATTGTGTTCCCCAGTATTGACTAACCCTGTCGAGCTCCTCCGTCACCCCTTCGGTGTCAGACGTTGAGGCCATCTGAAGCCAGGCCTGCACTCGTATGCTTATGGAACGAGTGTGTAGGCTGGGTTCCATATGTAGCGGTCTCTACGGCGACCCCAAATGTGTGTTCTTCCACGGTTCCAGCTACCCTACTCGGCTAGCCCCATGTCTTTCCCTTGACAGAGCCCGCTCTGTCGTCTCTGGCGGTGTTCTTCCCCCCTGGAACTAGGTTGGAACCACCCCAGAGACTGCAATATGTTGTACTACCCTGCTAGGTTAGTCCTTATGTGTATCCACCACCTCTCCTTCCGTTGAAGGATGTGGCTCCGCAGCGTACAATCTCCCGAGACGGGCACACTTCCCAGCGTTATCCAATAGTCACATTGAGTGAGTCTTGCAGAAACAGCAGTGACTGACCTCCCTGCTTGGAGCCCTGACTTCCGTACCATCTAAGCGTGGTCCAGTGCACTCAAGCAGGACGCTGGAAGGGCCAGCATCCTGGCATGTTAGTAGGATCCCCAATTCGTGCTTGAAGGGAACTAAAAGGGAACGTCTCGGTTACGTATGTAACCCTCGTTCCCTGAAGGAGGGAACGGAGACGTACGTCCCGTCGCCAGGTGCTGCGCTTCCGCTAGGGGGCCGAGTCACTAGTTCGGCTCCTCAGCAGAAAACAATGATGCGGTATTCCACTTCCTTATTTATACCCGCGCTGTGGGGCAGAGCGTGAATTTAAACACTCGAAGTAGATTGGTCTCTGAAAATAGATCCCCAATTCGTCAGTCAGTTCCGACGTACCTTAAGGGAACGAGGGTTACACACGTAACCGAGACGTTTTTTCTTCTTCAAAAAAACAAAAAAAAAACAAAGAACATATAGCATTATATTTAGCAGCATTCGAGTAATGATGATATGGGTGGCACCAAATGACAAAAACAAAAAACCCACTAAATAAAAGGATGATCACTGGAATAGATACTGTGTCTGAATGGGTTAACAAAGCCAAAAGTCTGGTGGTAAAAACTGGCTGGTTTTATATCTTCATGTTCAGCAGTGGCTGTATTTCTTCTAAACCTAGAGGACACCCAAGTCGATGCCTCTAAAATGGTCACACTCCGTATCATATGCCAAAACAAGTCGTGGACCACGGGGGATAGAGTTGGATGTCAAATAGCCTGTATTAAAAACAGCTTTGCTTAGAAAGTAAATCCAGACAGTGGGTGGAGGACCAGACTTGCCCAGATCAAGTGGCTGGAGCTTAACAACTCATTCCTGAACGAAAAGCATTAAACCTTCAAAAGCTTGAAAAACGTGTGTAGTTCTTTATGCTGGATATGATAAGGGATGGTTGAGATGTTAGCGACGTGACTGTACACATGTGCACAAAAATGTACCAGCGCCTGAGAGTTGAAATTATATCTAGTATCCAAAAATGCAATGTGAAGATCAAACAGGCAGCTGTTTAGTTTATTTCCATTTTATGCCACAGATTGTTGAATTCCATTCTCAGTGGAACTGTTGTTAGTTCATTATAGCTACAATAAATATCATTCAATGTAACTGTTAGATTAACAACAGCCAAGCAATAGTTTTTGGTCTCCACAGCAATTAAAACTAAGGCAACACGGATGTGATCATTTGAGTACAAGTTCAGCTTTAACTTGCAAGAGCAATCCACAATTGTCATTTTTTTAACAATATTATTGCACTACTTTCAGCTCAGGGGTCTAATGCTATTTCATGCATTCTGACTTATTTACACTGTTAAAGAGTTGGATTCTCATGCTAAACATGGCCAAAATTGATGTCCCGAGTTGGACGTATGAAAGATTATTTAATTGCCAAATACACTCCTTTGGTCATAAAGGCCGGAATTCCTTGTATGGGCACTTCTCCCTGATGAGCGCGTGCACACATAAACCAGAGCGAGAGCAAGAGCGCGCCCATCAACAAGTTCGGTCTACGGAAGCCGTCGGCAGCACTGACATTTTGACATTTTGTTTTTAGACCACGAAATCAGCAATGTCACTAAAGAAGTGGTGTTTTTGGTTGTGAGGGAAAGATAACTTGTTCAGCTTCCCAAATATCCCGTGTTAAGGAAACAGTGGAAGCGGTTTGTTTTTCCGGAGCAGCAACAGAGTTTTGCAAGTGTGTTTGTTTGTTCCCGGTCATGAGATGAAACTGCAGGCGGTGAGTGAAACTGCATCAAATGTCTGTGTTTTGTTGGCAATCAGCGCGTAAGTGTATATAATGTAAACAACACGAACGTATAGTGAATCGAAAGTTTTTCATACAGTTTTCAGAAAACAAGATATAATATCTTAAATGATATTGCTTCTTAAGGAAATGTCTTAATTTAACCCTCTGTTGTTGACGAACACGGCGGCGCATTTTGGTAGATTTTTTTCCACATAGCAGTAAAATTTACTTAAAATATGTTTTTTTTTGGTCATACAGAATACATAATACAAAACTGTTAATGGTCTACTTTTGTATACACTCAAAATCTCAATCTCTGTGTACTTCTTTCTGAAACACGTCACAAAAATGAACCGAAACTCAGCAAATACTTGTACACAGACATGAGAGATATGTCTTTAGAAAGTGTCTATTTTAAAGTCATATTGAAAACAAATATTTTCTGTTCATGTAATCCGTATTAAACTAACGAGAGGAAGGAAACATTCTAGACTACAAGATCCAGTTCTCAAAGGTCTTGTGAACAAATATTCAGTATGGGTTTTATGGCCTTATTTCAGTGATTCAAAAAATATATTTTTTACAAACCACACCTAAACGTAATTTTCTCAAAACTACAAACTTTTACATACATGCTGCTCACATATTATTGTAGCAGATTTTGTGCTGAATACAGTGTAATCAGACTTTAGCCATGAAAATGTTAGTAACAGAAATAAGCACAAATGTCATGGCATGTCAAAACACCTCCAGGGCCAGGAAACACCTCAGACCCCATGTTAAAGGGTACATAACATCAATCTCATGTTAATCTTGAGTACCTATAGAGTAGTATTGCATCCTTCATATCTCCGAAGAGTCTTTAGTTTTATCATATTTATAAAAGACAGATGCGCTGTACCGATTCTTTCCAAAAACGTGGAGGCGTGCAGAGGTCAGAGCTAAAGAGTCACAAGCACACACACACCTATGACACACACACACACACACACACAATACATCATGGCATTATCCCTGGATAATTGTGAGTTTTTGCCTAAAACAAAAAAGATTTTTTTCTTACTCCATTGACAGATATTTTTTCATGTTTTAAACACAGCTAATTTTATTTTTATTTATTTATATATTTTTTATAAAAATACTAAGTATATATAAAAGTATATAAAACTTTTTGCAGTGCAGGGGATCAATGAAGTACTATCCTTTCTTATTATATACAATACGTACTATTAACTGGATTTTCTGAAAGACATCCTTCGAACCCTCAGGCAAATCATTTTAAATTGTAATTCCCATGTAAAGTCATTCTCAGCACACACAGCTCGTCGAACCTCCTGGTTTGCGGTCTGCCAGGGATAGTTTAGTGGTTACAACTTGTACACAGTTGGCTGTTCCTCTGTATTTACTGCCTCTGTGTTTATGGGGAAGTGCTGAATATGCATATGAGACACAACGGGAGTCTTAAACCTGGCATCATCAAATACCTCCCTCTGAATCCACTCTTTGTACCAGGTCTTTCAATGAAGAGGGATTCACGTTTCTTCACTATAACCAAAATGAGAAACACCTGGTAAGGTAAAGCCTCATAACTTGCTCTCTTGAGGGTAGTTAGCACTCCATCTGTCCAACATTTAAGCCTAGTGAGCTGACTCGCTCCCTACTGTATGTAGACAGCTGCATAGCAAGGCAGCATCCTAGACACTGTGGAACCTTTTTCACAGACTGTGATGACAGTCTATGATGACATTTCCACAGTTATTAATATCATATATCTAGGAATTTTCTTTTTCTTTTTTAAATAATTATAATTTATAACACTATACTTTGTGTTTTACTACCTTGGCATTGAATTAATGAAAACTGCATGGTTAACACTACGGAGTGGGTGTTTATAATACAACCTTTTGACTAATCTTTCAATATTTTTTTTTCCTCTTTTGGAAAGTCATAGAAATGCTATTTTGGATTTTTTTGGGGGGGGGCAAATGGGATTGCAAAAATGATATTTGTTGTAATTTCCTTTTATAACTATAGATGTTTACCCAACTGTGACGACTTATGCTTCCAAGAGCCCCAGAAATGTGAAAAGGATCCGTTTGAAATGCTCTACAATGCTCTACAATTTGTCTGAAACAAGGCATTTTAGAACGCAACAAAATTAAGGCGCCTACATCTTGGAACTGCTTTCACGCCAGGAGTACACGCATGATGCCTCAAAATGCTTCTGCTGCACGCAGCTTACTAGGTTATGGAACAAAATTTGTTTATCTGAACAACTAGCAATTAAACTGTAATACCTGTCCTGTAGCGATATCCTCTGCTCACAATGGAATTCCACCTGGGTCATGTGAAATTGCAGAATACGGCCAATCACATCCCCATGGCCTAATGACACAGCGCTAAGTGTTTTCTGAGCAATAAAGCACTAAAAAATGTTAATACTGAAGCATATAAATGTACATGCCAGGTGGTTCAGAGAGCTTGGCTGCATTATTTATCTCTTTACTTTTATGACACTTGGCATGCTATGATGCAAACCCCCGATGGAGTGAAAACAGAATACATGCTGACTAAATTGCTTCATTGCTTCATTATCATGGAGGTGAATCGGGAAAGAAATTTTGAGAAAAGTGAAGTTATTTAAATGGAAACCAGGATTGTCAGGCGCACAAATTGTAAAAGCTTACGGATTTCAAACAAAGGCCTGAAAGGCTTCAAGTTATGTAATAGGCTTACAAAAGTAAAGAAACAAAGGCCAGATGTTAACATCTCCCCCTCTTTGATAGTGACTGATGCGTTAATGAGGTGGCAGAAGAGCTGAGTGCATTGTGAAAAGGCTAACATCATATTTATCATGAGATATCACTCCTTTTGGTGATATCATGGACTAATATATCACAGATAAAATGACATATAACCAATATTTGCGATATTCCATTTTTAAACCATAAGAAAAAGTGCATAGTCATAGTTTGTCATTGTTTTTTGCCACTAGACTAATTATATTGTATTATTTTTTGCAAATTTTATGCTATTGTATTATAATTGTATTTTATTATATTATTCATTCATTCATTCAACATTTACACAGCAGAGTGGTGTGCGATAATGAAACCTCCCTTATTAGAAAAAAGAGAGAAAAATTATTTATTCACCTAATTTAACCTTCGATTCTGAGCTTCGTGAGGTCATACGTGGCGACTCCTTGATGCTAAAGCTAAATGTGAAAACATATCTTTTTTTGCCCCTGGCTAGCATATCGTCTATAACCATTTCCAAGTCTCACCAGGCTGAAAGAAACAAAATGGATTTTATGTTCTCTTTAAAAAGAACTTCCTCAAAGTAAAGAAAGAAGTTTTTCTCCCTGACATCCAACTGGTAAGGTGTGTTTTATTGTTGCAGTTTAAAACATTGGCTCTAAAACAGGAACTAGTTGTATGATGAGATCATTTGATTTCAATTTGTGTGGTGGAATATGGAAATACTGCACCAATTAATACAGAAAGGCAAAACCATTCAGCTTCACTTAATCAAAGATGTTTCGAACAGCAATAAAAATGGTCTCCTTGGCAGCTCTGCATGGCATAATCCAAACTTATCTATTCATTAGGTAAAAAATAAATCTGCTGAGCTCAGCACTAATATATTTTTCTCTGTTTCATTTCAGTTCTCTTAGACTTAAGGATTAATCAAATAATGAGAGGGAACAACAACTATAAAACAGAGGTCCAAGTTCTACATCCAATGGAAAATATCAATTCCTTCCAGGCTTTTTGGTCCAACTCTGTTGGAAAAAAACAGAAGAAAAAAAGAAAGAAAAGAAAACGAAAGACAAAAAGAGAGGGCAAGGGCAAGGGAAAGTGAGTGTACTGCTTCACAACCAGTACCTACCTGAAGACATTAAGCCTGTCCAAGCAAACGGGTTCAATGATACAGTGTGTCAGTCCACCTCGGATGACTCCGGCATCTGTTTTTTGTTTATGATTGTTTGTTTGTTTATATTATGAGCATGCCATGAAACTTACGTTCGAGAAATGCGGCATAATTTTGCAATTATGCATGGCATGTCTTTGCACACAACACTCTGACAAAATATCTAACATAATGTGCCCATTCCACTGTGTGGAACAAACTATTCCACTGCTACCTCTTATGCAGTGTGTAATAATAATACTGACGCTATCGTTATTGTTCGTATCACTGTGTATCAAGTGCGAAGGAAGCCTCCAGAGCTGAAATTCAGATATGGTAATAGGCGTTTAGTCCGACACACATTGTGAGTGGTAGACCAATCACAACAGACTGGGCCATCTGACCAATCAGAGTGGAGTAGGATTGCGGAAAGGAGGGGTTTAGAGAGACTGAATCTTCTACAGACTCTTTGAGACATGAGGTGATGTGCAATAAATATTATGAGAAAATGAAAGTGTCCTCCAAAACAAAATTAGGAACCTTTAAAATAGTATAATAAGTTAAACTTTAGTGAGAAAAAAAATTAAACTTTAACCTTCATCTTCCCCTCGGGTCATTTTGAAACTTTTTTTTTTTTGAGTGTTCATCGGAGTGGTCCAAGACCCTAGGACTTTTGTTGCATTTGAACCGCAAATACACAAATATAAATTGACTGGATTCGAGGAGTTTTGTGCTTGAAATGTAAAAAAAGTAACAAATCCTTCCCTCTGGGGTTATTTTGACCCCCTTAGAATGAATGGAATGTGAGGAATGCTTCAGTACACATAGAAAAACCTAAAAATGCTCAAAATTCTAACTAAAAATGATAAAACTTTACCAAAAAATTATTTTATAATATCTACATGTGTATCTGAATGCATACTGAAGAAAAAGTGACTTTAGGACCCAGCGAAACAGCTCATTTGCTCCATATAAAGCTATAAGGCCATCTAGTGGCAAGAGTCATGAAATATCATGTTAATATATAGCAAAGAAAGACACCCAATGTAAGATATTTTGAGCTGAATTAAAAAAGTTATGCATGAAATTATAAGTTATTTTGAATTTAAGTTGAAAGAATGAGAAGAATGTGCTTAAATTACTATTTATTTATTGATAAAATATAGTAATTTAAAGGTAAATAAAATAAAAAATAACAAAAATCTCCCCCCCAAAAAATTGCATTAAAAAATAAAAGAATATTATCAAAATGAAATGAAATATGCTTTCT